>JBBGZY010000066.1:0-237401 GCA_037952925.1 Lithobates clamitans
AAGGTCTGGCACTATTCAGGAAATGTCTAATTTGTAGAAAGGAACGTTAGTCTGGAAATTGGGACAATAGTTCATTAAATGGTAGAAGTGTATTATTTTGAAAGAAGTGATATGCTCTAGGTACAGGTACTGTGATGTCGTGCATCAGGTTAATAAGCAATATACCAGGTGGGAAAGCAGGGTTATCTCTGAGTGGAGTCATTGGGTCCAGTGAGGGGTTCCATTTGAGCATGTGGGAGGCTGCTTTGAAGGAGGAAAATGTGGGTCCCGTTAATGGGTGTGTTGAACATTCTGTGGGTATTGTCTTATCAATCCATGGTAAATGGGAGAGGGGAACCTGTGCAAAAGAATCTTCAATCTTATTCCAGTCTTTAGTGAGTTTGTGGACATGCCAATCAATTATTCTAGTGAGGTGGCATGCGGACTGGTACTTGTGTATGTTGGGGAGGCCTAAGCCTCCTTTCAGTTTGGGGAGAGTCATTCTATCCCAGCTTATTCTTGGGGATTTGGAGGCCCAAATAAAATTTCTGCAGAGTGTTTTTTTTTTTTTTTTTTTTTTTTTTTTTATAAGTTACAAAAAATGGTGTGGGGAGTTTAATCGGTATGGTTTGTAGTAAGTATAATGTGCGTGGTAAATTATTCATCTTTAGAATGGCAATCGGTCCAAACCAGGAAAACTGTCCCGAGATCCCTTTGTGAAGATCCTTTTGGACATTCCGCAGTATTGGTAAATTTTTAACATCTAGGTCTTCTAGGTGATAGGGGAGTTGGATACCTAAATAAGGGCTTGGGGTTCCCAGGTGAAAGGAAAGTTGGCTTTGCATTGAGTCACTACAGTCGATGGGAGGGAAATATTAAGGGCTTTAGATTCCGTTAAATTAATTTGTAGGTTAGAAAGTTTACGGAAGAGGACAAAATCTTGGAGTAGATTGGGTAAGGTGATTAAAGGGTCCGAAAGGAAGAGGAGGATATCGTCTGCGTGTGCCGCAACTTTGTAGTGTTTGTTACAGATAGTAATGCCCTTGATGTCAGGATTAGCCCTGAGTTTGCACAATATGGGCTCAAGAGTAAGTACAAAGATGAGAGATGATAGTGGGCATCCCTGACGTGTTCCATTCGAAATGAAAGTGTCCAACAGGCCGCCATTGACTCTTATTCTAGCCGAGGGGTTAGAATATAGTGCTAGTACCAGCTGGATAAAGTGTGCAGGAAACCCCATAGCTTGCAATGTTGCCAACATGTAGTCCCAGGCCACTCTGTCGAATGTGATCTCGCATCGAGAGATAAAAAGAACCCCGTCTTGGAAGATTTCGACAGCCAATGATGGATGTTGATTGCTTTAATGGTGTTATCCCTGGCTTCTCTACCAGGGATAAATTCTACCTGGTCGAGGGAAATTAGTTTGGGGAGGAGAGGAAGTATGTGGCTGGCAAGTATATTGGCTTAAAGTTTCACATCCACATTGAGGAGGGAAATGGGTCTATAATTAGATACTATCGTCTCATCTTTGCCAGGATTTGGGATTAGTGCGATATGGGCTTCCAATAGATCTCTGCTTATGCATGGGGTGGAATGTAGTGAGTTAAATGTCTTAGCGAAATAGGGGGTGAGTTTCTCGTGAAAGGTTTTGTAATAACTTACGGTCAGCCCATCTGGTCCTGGGCTTTTACCTGTTTTAATTTGTTTTAGGGCCATGGTAGTTTCCTCAATACTGATGGGGTGGTCTAATCCTGTCAAGTCTTCTGGGGAGATAGAGGATGAGCAATATTGTGATAGGAAATTTTGGATGGCTGCCTGTCTGTCTGAAGTAGGGCCTGTAGCGGTCGTGGGGGGTAAATTATAAAGTTTGGAGAAGTATTTGACGAATTGTGTAGCAATATCATCTGGTAAAACCAGGGTATTACCCGCAGGATCTTTAATTGTGTGTACGGTATTTACTGCCTTTCTGTGTTGCAACACTCTGGCTAGCATTTTCCCTGATTTGTTTCCAAACTCGTAGAATAGTTTTTGTGTTAAAATGTATTTACGTTTCAATGTTTTACCCAATTCCTCTTGGAGTTCCTCTCTTGCCTTCACAAGTTCCGCTAGCGATGTAGTGTCTGAGGATGGTTTATGCGTCTCTTCTAGGGTATGGATTTTAGCGGATATTGTGGCAATGCGATTCTGTTTTAGTTTGTTTCTGGTGGCAGCAAAAGAGATTAATTCTCCTCTTATTACGCACTTGTGTGCAGCCCAGATATTAGCTGGTGTGGATTCTTCAGTGACGTTTTCTGCAAAATATTGTGTAAGGCGGGTGTTTATTTTTTGTGTGATTTCAATGTCTGTTAATAGAGAACTATCAAGACGCCAGATCGAATTTGGGACACGAGTTGTTGGTAGAGATGGGGTTGTGGTCTGAGATAACCATAGGATCCATGGTCGCTTTTGTGCGGTGTTAGATCATTCTGGGAGATAAAAAAGTGGTCAAGTCTAGTGTATTTGTTGTGGGGAGATGAGTAAAACGTAAAGTCTCTGTCATTTGGATGTAACATGGGCTAAGAATCATGTGGGGTTAGTTCTTGTAATTGTTTTCTAATGGCTTTCAGGACTCTATATGGCATGGAAGACGCCCCTGTAGAAGAGTCTTGGGTTGGGTTAAGCGCCACATTAAAGTCCCCGGCAGCAATGAGGATGCCCGAGTAAAATTCAGTGAGTAAATGTAAAGTATCTCGAAAGGAGACTTGTTGTTAGGGGCGTATAGGTTAGCTAAGGTAATTGGTTTGTTGTGAAGTGTTCCTTTTAGTGAACAGATATCGACCATTAGCATCCTGTTTAATTTCCGATTACTTGTAGGGGGCAGTTTTTGGATATCAATATGGCAACTCCCTTGGTTTTGGAAGCTTCATTGGAGGCGTGATATACCGTAGGAAAGTGATAATTACATAGTTTGGGGATATTGACCGAACAGAAATGGGTTTCTTGAATGAACGCTATTTGTGTTTTGTTTTTCTGCAATGAGTAATTGGGATCTTTTCTCGGGTGTTTAACCCCCGTATGTTCATCGAGCATAGTTTAACCTGCGAGCCGAGCGGTGACCTAATAGAGCCAGGGGTATTTGTATCCACCATGATGAGGATGAGGGGATTGTTTCAAGCGGGGGAGTGCGGGGAGCCTTCAAGTTAGGCTAATGACCGTGTGTGTTTCCATGTAATGAGGGGCAATAAAAGTTGGGGGGGGGGGGATATTTAGCTAACCTACTCCTAGAGAGGTTATATAGGTACAGTGAGTCACCAGTAGAGTCTGGCCTTATCGTAGGCCAATACTCTTTGACTACACTGATTGGGGGTTGGTAAGCACCTAACACAGAAGAAACCCCCAGACGGCGAGCTGACCCGCCGTTACCATTTAGTGCAGTAGTTGAGTGGAGGTTGCAGTTTTAAGGGTATCCGTATGAGCGTAAAGGCAAATATATATCTATATATATATATATATCGAGAATCTCTCTAATCTCTTCTAGAGGGCATACCGGATGTCAGATGGGAGTTGTCTGTTCGTCACCAGTTGTGTTGATATATCCTTCGAAACCCCTAATGCGGCTGCCATATTGTCTGTCAAGACCCCCTCTGTGTGCAGTTAAACAGATCGTGGGTGTGGCTGAGTACAATTTAAATATGGAAGGAATACTATGTCCCATCAGCACCTGTGTTCTGTGGCCATGTGACATTATGAAGACTACTGAACAATGGATGTTAAATGGATTGGGAGTGAGACGAAGTTAAGTGAGTGATAATACATTTGCAAAGTGAGTATTTGACAGCTCTGGAGAGTGTGAGGTGACATCTGTGGGACTGTCAAAGTTTGCCCAGCAACAGTGGATGTCATTGGGTGAGGGAGCCCTCAATTGGTTACTAGGCAGGTAGTGATAGTTTCCGCCCTGAATTGTGAAGTCCAGTGTGGATACCTAGCATGTCTCTCAATCACCTCCCCTGTGTGTTGTATGCACATACCTTATAAAAAGAGATGAGAGTCACATCAACATCATATGTCTATTCTATATTACTCAGGCCAGACCTAGCTTGTTATGCACAGTATTCTAAAATAATATAAGGTATAATTGTAGGTCAGGGATCTCCCAGTGTATTGTACGTTGTCTGGAAGGCAAACATCAGTTTTCCTGTGGAGTATTGAGATAATGTCTTTCCAAGGCGGGTAAAGGATATATAGTGTGAGCGGAGTGTTGGTGATGGATCATGATGTGTCTGTTGTGGAAGCTGATAGGTTTCAATGAGTGGGTAGGCAGGTGCAGCAGAGAGAGAAGCAAAATCAGCAGCTGTCAGTGTAGGCTCAGAGATATCCAGTACAGCAGCGTCTCAATCTATCCCAGGCAGAATGTATGTAGATATGGAAAGAAGCAGTCTTGTTAGCTCGGGTATTGCTTCAAAAACATTTGAAGTTGGTGAACTATGCCGGAATGGGGCAATACAGAACTTATTCAAAGAGTCATGACAGGAATGTAGTCAATAGTCTCCCCGAGATCTAGGGGAGTCAGAAAGGCTATATCCATGATGTGCACTGTGGTGAGCGGTATGTGATCTGGTACCTGACGGGGATCGTCTCCTGCGAAACCACGTGTCTTGAGCCTGCATCGGTTCTTCTTGGGGTGTTGATCTCCTTACAGTAGAATGGGGGCATTCAGTGTACCAATTAGGGACCTCCACTAGGGGGATGTCCAGGCTGTCACAAAATGGGCGCAGGTCTTCTGGTGCCTTTAGCATAGTGGTTTGGCCGATAAGCAGAAGGGGAATTTCCACCTCTACGATATTCTCTTCGCACGCAGGACTTCCAGTAATGGTTTTAGATCCCTGTGATGTTGCAGGGTAATGCCGGATAGGTCTTGAAAGATCTGAATGTGCGTTCCTTCATGTTAAAGATGTGGTTTGCTTCTCGCTTGCCTCAAAATGTCTTCTTTCAGTTTATAATCCATGAGACAGCAGATGATATCCCCATCAGTCTCTCTGCCCTTAAGGCGTAATGCTCTGTGTATTCTCTCCATTTCGATTGGGGTTTGGCGAGGCCTGTTGAGCAGGCCATTAAACAGGTCAGATACAGCAGGAATCAGAGGAAAACAAATAAAGCCCAGCGCTCAGGATATTTTAAAAGCAAACTGCAACAGTCATAAATGAATAAAATTAAGTAATTTAATAAACCAATAATAAATTAATATGTAATGACTACTGAATAATAAAACCAAGTTGTAGAAAACTGTTACTGTGGTTTTTAATATTGTGTTACAGAAAAAACCACAGTAACACAATATTAAAAAGTTAAATAGGATTACACTAAGTTTCAACATGTAAAGAGCACTTGCAATAAAGGGCAGTCAGCCTTAGAACAGGAGACCAGCACAGGAGATCCATCCAGAAAATGCCCCAACAGAAGACAATGGGTGTGGTGGTGGGAGCGGAACACGGTACTCAAAACAAAAAGGGAACACTCACAACTACCTCGTTGGTTGGGGAGTCTGGCACCATGCAGGGAGGCTCACTGGCTTCAACAAGCTGTAAGATGACCGTGGCGTGGACTGAGCCAAAGCTCCGCCGCGAGGAGAGCAGCCTGGCTGGAGCTCCGTGGTGATGGATGATGACGTCCGCACAGGGGAGCCGCCGGGATGTCAGCGGATGGAAACAAACCGCTGACTTTCCAGATGGTGTCTCCACAGGGGTGAAAAATCCTCAATGAGAAATGGTGACACTGCACAAAGACCAATGCTGGATCTGAGAGGCTAATCAGGGGGAAATAATGCTGCCGGCAGGCTGATGGAGCTCACATCTGCCTAAACAGCCTGGGGCTCCTCAGAAGAACATAAAATCAATGAAAAAAATGGAGCAAACAAGGAGACTGATCGGAAGTTGCCAGACCAGCAGATAATGGTGGGGATGATAATGCTGAAGAAAAAACGCTGCTGGCTAATGAGGCTTCACAGAAATAATGAATGGATGGATCAATGCTCACTGTGAAATGGCTCTGGCTGGGGCCACTGTCATGGGGTTGCCTTGATGACGCGTTTCGCTTATGAGCGCTTTGTCATAGTCAAGGGAGTAGGCAACTCGTAAAGTTTAAATAGATAAATGTGAATTAAGGGAGGAGACACAATGGGAGGGGAAAAAAAAAAAGGAAGAGTAGTTAACCCATTATGGGGGGGGGGGGGGGACTAGATCTCTAATGTTAACCCCCTGTTCAAACCACCCAACAATGGAAAAACATACAATAAAATATACATATACATACAGGGTACAAATCCTAAAAACACATAATTTACAATCAAACAAAACATTTTCATTAGTTGTCACTCAATACTTTTTTTAAAAAGAATCTCTTGAAAATCTCTCCAAAAAATCTTATTTAAAAATTCTTCTTGGTTTCATATCATAGCTTCATTATTATTCCAAAAAACATCCAGCCTCTCACCAACTCTACACAAAACTGCATGTTTCCAGTTCTTCACTCAACCCCTTGGGGGCAAGCGAGTCAAACATATAAATCCAAAAAACCTCACGCTTGCATAGCAAGGAGAATCTCTCATTGTTGGTTTGTGTACCCTTGGGGATCGTTTCAATCACAAAGACCTCTAAATGTCTAATGTCCTTGTTGTGGGAACGTAAGAAATGCCGGAGCACACTGTGTTCATCGCTCCCTTTAGAGATGAGTCTACGGTGGTCACCCACTCTAGCCCGTAATGCCCAAATAGTCCGACCAACGTAGCCTAGCCCACACGGGCAACGCAAAACATATATAATGAAGTCAGTGGAACAAGTGATGAATTGCCTAATCTCGTATTTTTTGCCTGTTGTGATAGTCTTGGTGCAATGGGCAATAAATTGGCATGTGAGACATCCCCTCTTTTTACACTGAAATATGCCCTTTCTATCATGAAAATAAGATCTAATATCAAGGGGGGATTTAGATGATTTGTTTATTTTGCTAGGTGCTAACAAGTTTTTTTTATAGTGCGGGCTTTTTGGAACGTTACCTGTGGAACCTCAGGTAATACCGGATCAAGACGTTGGTCCAAACGTAGAATACCGAAATGTTTTCTGACAATTTTAGATAGACTTATAATTATCATTAAAAGTAGAAATAAATCTGTCTGGTTCTTGATTCGTCTTTTGAACACTTGTCCCTGAGAGGGGGATTCATGTGGGACAGGAAGGCTTCATTAATGAGGTCAGATGGATAACCCTTCTCTTGGAATTTCTTTTTCATCACTGCCCCCTGTTCGACATAATCCTCCACTCTTGCGCAATTGCGTCTGTCTGTTAAATTGGCCATTTGGGATGTTGTGTTTCCATGATGGATGGTGGCAACTTCCAAAATAGAGATAGGAATTGCCGCTAGTTGGCTTAACGTGGTTTTTAGTAAAAATCCTATGTTGATCATGGACTAACACCAGATCCAAGAACACGAGTTCCTGGGGATCTATAATGTGAGTAAATGACAGGCCAAGAGAGTCCTCTTAATTGTTGTTTTTATGCACAATGCACTTTTTTGGGTGATTTATTGCCATTCACTTGATTATTGCACGTCAGAATAAGGATTTTTGTTTTTATCCACTTGGATTGAATACTATTCGTCACCATTTATCAAGTTGAGGCATCATTAAGTACTTATGCACTTTTATTAGTGAGCTTACGTTATTTATCATCTTTTGATTTGCACATTGATGTCATTGTTGTTACCTTTTTTTTTCCTTTTATTAGCTATTTGGCAGATTGTTTTTATCTAATTTTTCAGTATATACTGTTTTATATTCATTATTTTAGTCCTGATGAGGTAGCGCCACATATTTATTTATTTCAGTTTGATTTTGAGCTCCGTGAGTACACTCTTTTATGTTGGCAGCTTCCCGTGTCTGCTAGAGCGTTTGGTTTTTGCGCATTAGATTTTCTGTTTGTTACTAGCGCCGCTATTCCTTGAACTGGCAAGCACCAGTGGCCTAGTACACCCTGGTCGTACATCCAGCACTGCAGTAACACTTGGTGACGTGGCGAGTCCCATAAGTGCAGTTCAAGCTGGCGAGGTGGCAAGCACAAGTAGTGTCCCGCTGCCACCAAGAAAATGAACACAGGCTCGTCGTGCCCTTCCTGCTGCATACACCAATCCGAATCGGGAACCCACCACTTCTGCAGCACCCGTACTTCCCCCATTCACTGGTCAACCCGGCATTCAGATGGAAACAGTTGATTTTACGTCACTGGATTTTTATTCGCTGTTTTTCACCGAAGATCTCTATAGATCTATTGTGGACCAAAGCAATTTGTACGCTGGTCAACACATCGCCACTATTCCCCAGTCCTCCCTTGCCAGAGATTGGAAACCAATTACGGTTTCCGAATTTAAGATCTTTCTGGGCTTTCCCTCCTCATGGGCATAACCAAAAAGAGTGAGTTGCGGTCATATTGGTCCACTGACCCATTTCACCATATGCCCGTGTTCTCTGCTTCCATGGCCAGGGCACGATACGAGCAGATTTTGCGGTTCATGCACTTCAACAACAATGAACTCTGTCGTCCTCGTGGAGACCCTGAATACGATCGGCTCTACAAAATTTGGCCCCTCGTAAACCACTTCAACCAATGTTTTGCAGACTTGTTTAATCCCTATCAAGTTGTCTGCGTTGATGAGTCCCTGATTAAGTTTTCTGGCCGCTTGTCATTCAAACAGTAACTTCCCAGCAAGCGTGCCAGATACGGGGTCAAGATGTATAAGCTCTGTGACAGGGTCACAGGCTATACATGTAGTTTTATGGTTTACGAGGGCAAAAGTCACGTAGAGCCGACAAACTGCCCTGACTAAATAGGAAGCGCTGGCAAGATTGTGTGGGACTTGGTGTCACCCTTATTCGGAAAGGGGTACCACTTGTATGTGGACAATTATTACACGAGCGTGCCACTTTTTAGTCACCTTTTTGATCATCAGATTGGAGCATGTGGCACCGTGCGACATAATCGCCGGGGCTTTCCCCAGTGGCTTGTAGATTCCCGTCTTAGGCTGGGGGAGACAGCCCGCTTGCAGTGTAATAATTTGCTCGCTATGAAGTGGAGGGATAATAAGAATGTTTTCGTTCTTACCTCCCTTCATGCAGACACGATGGTCCAAATTACTACGGCAACTGGTGTTGTGGAGAAACCCCTCTGTGTCCACAAATATAACCTTAACATGGGAGGGGTGGACCTCAACGACCAGTTGTTGGCGCCATACCTAGTTGCCCGTAAGGCCAGATGCTATTACGAAAAGTGTTTATTTATTTCAATTGGCTTTGCTGAATGCTTATGTGCTATACTAAGCTTCAGGAGGGACTGGATCCTTCCTTAAATTCCAGGAAGAGATCGTCAGAGCCCTTCTGTTTCCAGACGGTGCTCCACCTCACCTTTCCCAACTAAATTCAGTAAGCCGGCTGCATAAGAGGCATTTTCTTTATGTCCTCCCGAGTACCCCTACCCAACGAGCCCCCCAAAAAAGATGTTGTGTCTGCAGCAAGCGCGGATATAGGCCTGACACCCGGTATTATTGTCCCTCCTGTCCTGACAATCCTGGTCTTTGCATTGGTGAATGTTTTGAACGCTACCATACACTAGTTGAGTATTAGCGTAGGGTACAGCACTGCACAGACTAGGACACACTTTCACAGGGTCTCCCAAGATGTCATCGCATTTTGAGAGACCCAAACCTGGTACCAGTTACAAATGTTAAAGTTACAAAAAAAAGTGAAAAATATATATATATATATATATATATATATATATATATATATATATATATATATATATATATATATATATATATTATAGTAAAAAACCAAAAATAGTTGGCGTTTTATTGTTCTCTCTATTCTCTCTCTATTGTTCTGCTCTTTTTTACTGTATTCTATTCTGCAATGTTTTATTGTTATTATGTTTTTATCATGTTTGCTTTATAGCTATGCAATTTTTTTTATACTTTACTGTTTACTGTGTTTTGTTGTTAACCATTTTTTTGTTTTTAGGTAAGCCATTCAGCTGCAGAGCGGATTTATTCATCTTGACAGCAACAGCGTTTGCTCCCACGATACATAAAGCCGTGACTCCAGCGCTGTCGGAGGTGATTTCACCACCACAGTTACATACTTTAGCATATATGCCGAAGCGTGGGGGCAGTAGTGGGTGGAGGAGCGATTTGCTCCTACCTTTTGCGGGAGGATGCCCCCATGCTTCGGCATATATATATATATATATATATATTTTAGGCACAAGTTGCGTTTAAATGTTTTATTTTTGTATGTATTTTTTGTATTTGCTTTGCAGGTATGGTAAGTCTTACTGTTATACTGTAATGTTACTTTGTTTTATTGTTAACCATCATTTGCTTAGCAGGTACGCCATTCAGTTGCAGCGCGGATTTATTTATTTTGACAGCAACAGCGTTTGCTCCCACGATACATAAAGCCGTGACTCCAGCGCTGTCTGAGGTGATTTCACCACCACAGTTACATACTTCAGCATATATGCCGAAGCGTGGGGGCAGCAGTGGGTCGAGGAGCGATTTGCTTTGCATATATGCCCATCATTAAAAGTGGGTGGATGAAGGGAGGTATTCTAATGGTGGGCATACCCACCGATGAATATCTTTTTTTCGTTCAGCCCACAGATTGCATGAAAAAAAAGTTTACAATATATGCCCAACAAGGACCAGCAACGTACTGGTATGTTGCTGGACTTTGAGTGGTTATACCAGAATGATGCCTGCAGGTTTAGGTATCATCTTGGTATCATTCTTTTCAGCCAGCGGTCAGCTTTCATGTAAAGGCAATCCTAGCAGCTAATTAGCCTCTAGACTGCTTTTACAAGCAGTGGGAGGGAATGCCCCCCCCACCGTCTTCCATGTTTTTCTCTGGCTCTCCTGTGCCAACAGGGAACCTGAGAATGCAGCCAGTGATTCAGCCAGCTGACCATAGAGCTGATCAGAGACCCGAATGGCTCTCTCTCTATGGCCTAAGAAACCGGAAGCTACGAGCATTTCATGACTTAGATTTTGCTGGATGTAAACAGCGCCATTGGGAAAGCATTTTATCACACCGATCTTGGTGTGGTCAGATGCTTTGAGGGCAGAGGAGAGATCGAGTGTCTAATAGACCCCAATTTTTTCAAAAAAGAGTACCTGTCACTACCTATTGCTATCATAGGGGATATTTACATTCCCTGAGATAACAATAAAAATGATTTTTTTTAAAAATGAAAGGAACCGTTTAAAAATAAGATAAAAAAGCAAAAAAACATTTTTAAAAAAGCACCCCTGTTCCCCCCCTGCTCTCGCGCAAAGGTGAACGCAAGTGTCGGTCTGGCGTCAAAGGTAAACAGCAATTGCACCATGCATGTGAGGTATCACCACGAAGGTCAGATCGAGGGCAGTCATTTTAGCAGTAGACCTCCTCTGTAAATCTAAAGTGGTAACCTGTAAAGGCTTTTAAAAATGTTTTTAGTTTGTTGCCACTGCACGTTTGTGCGCAATTTTAAAGCATGTCATGTTTGGTATCCATGTACTCGGCCTAAGATCATCTTTTTTATTTCATCAAACATTTGGGCAATATAGTGTGTTTTAGTGCATTAAAATTTAAAAAGTGTTTTTTCCCAAAAAAATGCATTTGAAAAATGGCTGTGCAAATACCGTGTGAAAAAAAAAAAATGAAACACCCACCATTTTAATCTGTAGGGCATTTGCTTTAAAAAATATATATAATGTTTTGGGGTTCAAAGTATTTTTCTTGCAAAAAAAAATAATTTTTTCATGTAAACAAAAAGTGTCAGAAAGGGCTTTGTCTTCAAGTGGTTAGAAGAGTGGGTGATGTGTGACATAAGCTTCTAAATGTTGTGCATAAAATGCCGGGACAGTTCAAACCCCCCCCAAATGACCCCATTTTGGAAAGTAGACACCCCAAGCTATTTGCTGAGAGGCATGTTGAGTCCATGGAATATTTTATATTGTGACACAAGTTGCGGAAAAAAGACACTTTTTTTTGCACAAAGTTGTCACTAAATGTTCTATTGCTCAAACATGCCATGGGAATATGTGAACTTACACCCCAAAATACATTCTGTTGCTTCTCCTGAGTACGGGGATACCACATGTGTGAGGCTTTTTGGGAGCCTAGCCGAGTACGGGACCCCGAAAACCAAGCACCGCTTTCTAAGGGCGTAAATTTTTGATTTCACTCTTCACTGCCTATCACAGTTTCGGAGGCCATGGAATGCCCAGGTGGCACAAAACACCCCCAAATGACCCTATTTTGGAAAGTAGACACCCCAAGCTATTTGCTGAGAGGTATAGTGAGTATTTTGCAGACCTCACTTTTTGTCACAAAGTTTTGAAAATTGAAAAAAGAAAATAATTTTTTTTTTCTGGTCTTTCTTTATGTTCAAAAACAAATGAGAGCTGCAAAATACTCGCCATGCCTCTCAGCAAATAGCTTGGGGTGTCCACTTTCCAAAATTGGGTCATTTGGGATTTGGGGGGGGGGGGGGGGGGTTGTGCTATCTTGGCATTTTATGGTCTTCAAAACTGTGATAGGTAGTGAGGAGTGAATCAAAAATTTACGCCCTTAGAAATCCTGAAGGCGGTGATTGGTTTTCGGGGCCCCGTATGCAGCTAGGCTCCCAAAAAGTCCCACACATGTGGTATCCCCGTACTCAGGACAAGCAGCATAATGTATTTTGGGGTGTAATTCCACATATGCCCATGGCCTGTGTGAGCAATATATTCATTTAGTGACAACTTTGTGCAAAAAAAAAAAAAAGTTTGTAATTTTCCCGCAACTTGTGGCAAAATATAAAATATTCCATGGACTTAACATGCCTCTCAGCAAATAGCTTGGGGTGTCTACTTTCCAAAATGGGGTAATTTGGGGGGCGGGGGGGGCCGGGTTGTGCCATCTTGGCATTTTATAGCCTTCAAAACTGTGATAGGTAGTGAGGAGTGAAATAAAAAAATTTACGCCCTTAGGAATCCTGAAGGCGGTGCTTGGTTTCCGGGGCCCCGTATGCGGCTAGGCTCCCAAAAACTCCCACACATGTGGTATCCCTATACTCAGGAGAAGCAGCTGAATTTATTTTGGGGTGCAATTCCACATATGCCCCTGGCCTGTGTGAGCAATATATAATTTAGTGACAACTTTTTGTAATTTTTTTTTTTGTCATTATTCAATCACTTGGGACAAAAATTAATATTCAATGGGCTCAACATGCCTTTCAGCAATTTCCTTGGGGTGTCTACTTTCCAAAATGGGGTCATTTGTGGGGGGGTTTGTACTGACCTGCCATTTTAGCACCTCAAGAAATGACATAGGCAGTCAAACTAAAAGCTGTGTAAATTCCAGAAAGTGTACCCTAGTTTGTAGACGCTATAACTTTTGCGCAAACCAATAAATATACGCTTATTGACATTTTTTTTACCAAAGACATGTGGCCGAATACATTTTGGCCTAAATGTATGACTAAAATTGAGTTTATTGGATTTTTTTTATAACAAAAAGTAGAAAATATCATTTTTTTTTTCAAAATTTTCGGTCCTTTTCCGTTTATAGCGCAAAAAAAAAAAACGGCAGAGGTGATCAAATACCATCAAAAGAAAGCTCTATTTGTGGGAAGAAAAGGACGCAAATTTCGTTTGGGTACAGCATTGCATGACCGCGCAATTAGCAGTTAAAGCGACGCAGTGCCAAATTGTAAAAAGTGCTCTGGTCAGGAAGGGGGTAAATCCTTCCGGGGCTGCAGTGGTTAATAGGGCTCACCAAGCCCCTATGCAACAATCCTGCTAAAGACTTTAGCCTGCCAAGCAACACCTGGTGAATCACGTGACCCAGGTAAGGAGAAATGAACTGCTGAAAATGCCTGGTTCAGAGCCTGCTCTGTGTCCCACAGCTGCCTTCTGGAAGCACCGCATGGTTGGCATACACAGCTTAAGCTCGCTTTGCGCCAGACGTTCTGCACATGAACAGGCGCGGCTGTAATGGCATATGACACAAATCTTCATGCGCCCAGATTAGACTATGGCGCATGTGTGGCTCTGAGTGAAGCTGTGTGCGCCATGGCCGCCAAACAAACTGTTGAGCATTTTGGCGAACGAAGCTGCGCAATGGCGCAGCCTCGTGCACGACCATCCATTTAAGGTAAAAGACAGCCAGATACAAGCAAAAAAGGTACACTTTACAAACACCCACAGCTAGCCCAAAACACCCCTGTATGGTCACTGTACACATTGATTGTTACAAGCACTGGGACACCCCGCAATAAGTAAATAAGGGGTTTTTACTTACCCGTCCAGGAACACCGCAGCTTAGAAACTAAGAGCCCAATCTTCACCCACCACAGTGGTTTCCTGTCACTTGAGGACCTTCAAGGACTACTGGGTACCCTTTTCATGTTTAGAGTCCACTCCCTTGGACCTGTACAGCACCCTGCGGGAATGCCTTAGTGTTGTGGTGTCCAGGATTCCACCTAGCAGGGTCCAGCGCCCAAAGGTCGCATTACAAGCAAAACCTTGCAGGATCTTGTGTCTTCTTTGCGAGGCTCGGGTACCATTTATCTAAGCATAAAGAGCCTGTGTCAAATGGATCCGATCGGTCAATCGCTTGTTTCATTTAAGAACCGTTTGTGGGACTAGAGACCTGGAGCTCAGAGAGCTCAAACAAACGTGCCCATTCACCTTGCAGACACTGGTAAAAAACTGATGTATTTCCCGTATGGGAGGGGTTATATAGGGCAGTGGTCATCAACCCTGTCCTCGGCCCACTAACAGGCCAGGTTTGCAACATAACGGAAATACATCACAGGTGATATAATTTGCTGCTCAGTGATTGCAGTATTCTAGTCTGCATCTCCCCAAGGTAATACATAAAACCTGGCCTGTTAGTGGGCCCTGAGGACAGGGTTGATGACCACTGATATAGGGGATCACTTCCTGTCTAAGACTTTGTCTACCAGTGTCCATTCACCTAGAGATGGCGTATGTAACGAGCCCCTGCTCGCTCGGTTCCACTCTCCTGACACTCCTCTGCAGCTATAGAATCAGATTGCAGATCGCAACATCTGATTGTTCGGTCATCCGATGCTCCGGGATTAAAACTACAGCTATGTGTCGTTCTAATCCAGTTGTGTAGCTCAGAACAAACACCAGGCAGGCTGTATGTAAGTTCAACCAGGAATCTCTCTTTATTGACAGAAATACGGTCTCTTTTATACACTAAAAGAGGAGGTGTATACCTCCTACTCATATTACTCTGAACATACACCTGTGACGAGAAACCTAATTAACATGGGCTAATTAACTAATCCCTTTAGACAGCCTAGATGACTAAAGCTGGCCATACACTATACAATTTTCCTGTTCAACTTTCCTTTAGATTTACCAAAACCATATAATATGAGGTCAAACCTAAACCCTTTCAATTTGTATGCAATCAGACAGGCCCTTGCACTACATAGTTGAAGGTAAATCTAAAAGAAATTGAATCAGAAAATTGTATAGTGTATGGCCAGCCTTAGACATGACCTTTAGGCCAGACTGGCCATCTTGTACCTCAGAAAACCCAATCAACATTATCACAATAGCAGAGTTAATTAACACAAACAACAATGGGGATCTAATGACTCTTAGATCCTATACTAGAGACTTATTTACAATACACCTTCTAGCAGACAACAGACAGGTAGCTAGAATTGATAACATTAGCATTTAACAGTAGGATTCCCAACGGTATGAATCAGTCACTATTCTAATATGGCATATAAAGGGTTCCTAGAGTCTTGTGTCTTGGGGGGACATGGAGCTGAATCCAAAGTAACACCAACCCCAGGGTCCCCAGAGTCTGTGTATCCTGGGGGACCAGGACCCGAATCCACAGTAATACCACCTCAAGGGTCCCCAGGCATACAGCTCACAAAGAGCACCTTTCCCCCAAATGCCAGGGCCCACGATCGATCGTCAAGAGGCTAGCATTCAGTCCCCTCCAAAAGTCTCTCTCCCGGCTAGGTCTGTCACATTTCTCCCCTTTCGGCAGGAGACTAACACAGGAGGAGACCCCAGACGGATTGACTCCGAAGTTAGTCAGTAGTTCCAGTCCTCTAATGCCTGTATCCACACAGTACCCCAAACAAATTGTTCCAAACAGAGTATTACTCAACCAGCCAACCTCTGCCTCTCTCTGAGAACATATCTGCCGCTGGGGAGAGGCCTGGACTGGCCCTTCTCCCTGGAGTCCTTTCTGCCGCTGGAGAGAAGACAGGGTGTCTGGGCTCACTCCAACATGCTGTTGGGGATCTGGGCCGACTGCCCAGCATCCCTGGGGTATACAGGTGGAGACTGAAGTCCCATCCACCTTTACAGGAAATCCATCCTCTGTTAGTTGAGGGCAGAATCCAGCAGTACTCGGCCCTGTTGCCAGCCCTTCTGCTGGAAACCCCACACCATCTGCTCCGGCTAACTGTTGGGGAGGGACAACACACACCTCCTCTCCCTTCTCCCCCTGTATCTGCTGCTGGGAAGTGATTGCCACCTTCTCACCCTGAGCCTCCGAAACTGCCACAGGTGTGGGGCAGAGGTCTTGGACCCTCTGTCCGGTTGCCAGCGCTTCAGCTGGGGAAGTTCCTTGTAACTTCACAGATACTTCTGTTGATGCTGGGCAGAGCACAGTGAAGTTTGGCTCCTCTTCTGCTGGAGGCTCACCAGGTTGTTCTTCCTCAGCAGAAAAGTCTATCAAATCCCCTGTCTCCGCAACTGGTTTCTGGGGATAAAGGTTCACCATCTTCTGTCCCTGTAACCCAGAAGATGCTATCAGTGCTGGGCAGAGGTTAGCAGAGCTCTGCCCTGTTGTCAGCACTTCAGCTTTGGGGATAGCGATCTCCAGATTTTCCACTGCCGATTCTCTGGCATTCTGCTGGACAGGCACATTCCTCCATCCAAGATCATCCAATGCAGAAACAGGTTCATCAAGGTCAGTCAGCACTTGCTGCATCCGCCATAAGACCTTCGCCTCCATAGCTGCGGGGGCAGGTTGGCAAAGCACACTGTTACTCTGCCACATTGTCAACGCTTCAGCCAGGATTTTAGAGTTGTCAACTGGTATTTCCTGATAGGCCCAGGCAAAGGGAGCCCCACCCTGCTGCTGAGCAGAGTCTAGCAGCTGTCTGTAGGCCATCTCAAGCTCCCATTCCTGAACGTCCAGAAACTCCAAATCTTCCCGTGCCCAGTGCACTTCCGAGACATTCAGTCTTCGCTCTCTGTGCTCCATTATTTCCTCCAAACGCCACTCCCGATCACTCCCAAAAAGTGAGTTGCAGTCATATTGGTCCACTGACCCAATTTACCATATGCCCGTGTTCTCTGCCTCCATGACAAGGGCAGGATACGAGCAGATTTCGCAGTTTATGCAGTTCAACAACAATGAACTCTGTCGTCCTCGTGGAGACCCTGGATACGATCGGCTCTCCAAAATTCGGCCCCTTGTAAACCACCTCAACCAGTGTTTTGCAGACTTGTTTACTCCCCATCAAGTTGTCTGCGTTATTGAGTCCCTGATTACATTTTCTGTCCACTTGTCATTCAAACAGTACCTTCCCAGCAAGCGTGCCAGATACGGGGTCAAGATGTATAAGCTCTGTGACAGGGCCACAGGCTATACATAGTTATGCTTTACGAGGGCAAAGATAGTCACGTAGAGCTGACAAACTGCCCTGACTACATAGGAAGCGCTGGCAAGATTGTGTGGGACTTGGTGTCACCCTTATTCGGAAAGGGGTACCACTTGTACGTGGCACTTTTTAGTCACCTTTTTGATCAACAGATTGGAGCATGTGGCACCGTGCGACCTAATCGCCGGGGCTTTCCCCAGCGGCTTGTAGATTCCCGTCTTAGGCTAGGGGAGAGAGCCTGCTTGCAGTGTAATAACTTGCTCGCTATGAAGTGGAGGGATAATAAGAATGTTTTCGTTCTTACCTCCCTTCATGCAGACACGACGGTCCAAATTACTACGGCGACTGGTGTTGTTGAGAAACTCCTCTGTGTCCACGAATATAACCAAAATATGGGAGGGGTGGACCTCAACGACCAGTTGTTGGCACTGTACCTAGTTGCCCGTAAGGCCAGACACTGGTACAAAAAAGTGTCTGTTTCTTTATTTCAATTGGCTTTGCTGAACGCTCATGTGCTATACAGAGCTTCAGGACAGACTGGATCCTTCCTTAAATTCCAGGAAGAGATCGTCAGAGCCCTTCTGTTTCCAGACGGTGCTCCACCTCACCCTCCCCAACCAAATGCAGTAAGCCGGCTGCATGAGAGGCATTTTCCTTATGTCCTTCCGAGTACCCCTACCCAACGAGCCCCCCCAAAGAAGATGTCGTGTCTGCAGCAAGCGCGGATATAGGCGTGACACCCGGTATTATTGTCCCTCCTGTCCTGACAATCCTGGTCTATGCATTGGTGAATGTTTTGAACGCTACCATACACTAGTTGAGTTTTAGCTTAGGGTACAGCATTGCACAGACTAGGACACACTTTCACAGGGTCTCCCAAGATGCCATCGCATTTTGAGAGACCCAAACCTGGTACCAGTTACAAAAGTTAAAGTTACAAAAAAAAGTGTAAAAACAAATAAAAAAATAAAAACGCAAAAAAATATAAAATAAAAAAACCAAAAATAGTTGTCGTTTTATTGTTCTCTCTTTCTCTATTCTCTTCTCTTCTCAGAGCGGATTCATTTATCTTGACAGCAACAGCGTTTGCTCCCACGATACATAAAGCCGTGACTCCAGCGCTGTCGGAGGTGATTTCACCACCACAGTTACATACTTCAGCATATATGCCGAAGCGTGGGGGCAGCAGTGGGTGGAGGAGCGATTTGCTCCTGCCTTTTGTGGGAGGATGCCCCCATGCTTCGGCATATATATATTTTAGGCACAGGTTGCGTTAAATGTTTTATTTTTTACTATGTATTTTTTGTATTTGCTTTGCAGGTATGGTAAGTCTTATTGTTAATCATCAGTTTTTTGTTTTTTTTTTAATAATCAAAATTTTTTTATTTCCATTTTATAAATACAACAATCTTCATACATTGTTACAAAATCCCCTCATCACCCACCCCAAACCCTTGTTACATTACATCTCTACTACCACATTCACTTAAATCATATCTACTTACCCCCCCTTCCCTACCACTTGATAATCTTGTGATTATTCCTTACCCACAAAAAAAAGGGGGGGGATATAAAGTGTACATAATTGGATAAGAAGTGTACGTGTTTATCAATTTATAATTTGTGTACAAGGCCCTCATTGGCTAAACTATTCTAATAAGTGTTATTACCCTTTACCCACCAAAAAATCCAAAAAACCGAGAGAAAAAAAAAAAACCAAACTCCGTGTTTATCAGTTTATTTAATTTGTGTAGAAGGCCCTCACTGGCCAAACTATAAATGTTATTACCCTTTACCCATCGTGTTATAAAAAAAAACAAAACCCGTGTTTATCAATTTATTTAATTAGTAAGGAAGGCCCTCATTGGCCAAACTATAAGTGTTATTACCCTTTACCCATCATGTTATCTCGAAAGGAGAAAAAAAAAAAAAAAAAAAACCCCAAACCCCATGTTTATCAGTTTATTTAATTTGTGTAGAAGGCTCTCAATGGCCAAACTATAAGTGTTATTGCCCTTTACCCGTCGTGTTATAAAAAACAAAACCTGTGTTTATCAATTTATTTAATTTGTGTAGAAGGCCCTCATTGGCGAAACTATAAGTGTTCTTACCCTTTACCCGTCATGAAAAAAAAAAATCTTGGGGGGGGGAAGGAAAAACACAAGAAAACCACAGCCCCACCCCTTTCAAACCCTCCCCCACATAATGGGTCAGCGAGCTAATTCCAATATTCCTTTCTTTCCTTATAGGTCAGTATCTTTTATTATACATATTTACAAAGGCTGTACCTCCACCTCCTTCTCATTTTAATCATCTCCGTCTTCTTTTTCCATCTCAACTAAACATTCCTTCCAACCTGCCCATTTCTTTTCAAATTTCCCTTGTTGGCCCTTTACCACATGAACCCATCTTTCCGCTTCCATCATTAAGCTCACTTCCCATCTCCAATCTAATATTGAGGGACCCTGTATCTGTTTCCAAAATCTCGGTATGATTTTTTTTCGCTGCATTTAATAGGTGAGGTGTTATGCCCTCCCGATACTTTCTATTAGAGCCCGGCATCCCATGGAACAAGTAGTGTAGTGGCTGAAATTCCAAGTGCCCCATCGTCAATTTCTTGATCCATGGAGACACCGACTGCCAGAATCTTTTAATTACTGGGCATGTCCACCACAAATGGAGAAATGTGCCTTTCTGACCACATCCCCTCCAACATCTATCACTTATGGTTGGAAACATTTGTGCCAATTTGACTGGGGTCCTATACCATCTTGACAAAAACTTGTATGCCATCTCTTGCACCTTTGAGCTTATGGATGAGGAGTGCATTAGTACAATCATCCTTTTAATTTGATTATTAGTCAGTACCTGTCTCAATTCCTTCTCCCATTCCCTTATATAGTATGGAGTTGTTCCTTCCTGTCCCCTAAGTATCTCTTTATACATTAGCGACAATACATTCCTGGGACTGGATCTCTGCACACACTGTTTCTCAAATATAGTGAGAGAGTTTGTAGGTCTTATTGATGACTTGCTTTTATTAAAAAAACTCACTATTTGATTGTATTTCCACTCCGCCATATGCACTGTCCCATATCTAGACACCATCTCTGTCAGAGATAACAAGACTCCGTCCGGGGCAAACCTGCCACAAGTGTAGTCCCCATCTCCACCCCAAGCCCCCAGATATCCCATCTTCTCCCCTTGGGGGGAACCTAGTGAATCCCTCCAGAGTTAACCATCATTTGCTTAGCAGGTACGCCATTCAGTTGCAGCGCGGATTTATTTATCTTGATGGCAACAGCGGTTGCTCCCACGATATATAAAGCCTTTACTCCAGCGATGTCGGAGGTGATTTCACCACCACAGTTACATACTTCAGCATATATGCCGAAGTGTGGGGGCAGCAGTGGGTGGAGGAGCGATTTGCTCCTGCCTTTTGTGGGAGGATGCCCCCATGCTTCGGCAAATATATATTTTAGGCACAGGTTGCGTTAAATGTTTTATTTTTTACTATGTATTTTTTGTATTTGCTTTGCAGGTATGGTAAGTCTTACTGTTATACTGTAATGTTACTTTGTTTTATTGTTAACCATCATTTGCTTAGCAGGTACGCCATTCAGTTGCAGCACGGATTTATTTATTTTGACAACAGCGTTTGCTCCCACGATACATAAAGCCGTGACTCCAGCGCTGTCTGAGGTGATTTCACCACCACAGTTACATACTTCAGCATATATGCCGAAGCGTGGGGGCAGCAGTGGGTCGAGGAGCGATTTGCTTTGCATATATGCCCATCATTAGAAGTGGGTGGATGAAGGGAGGTATTCTAATGGTGGGCATACCCACCGATCCATCTCTTTTTTTCGTTCAGCCCACAGGCTGCATGAAAAAAAAGTTTACAATATATACCCAACAAGGGCCAGCAACGTACTGGTATGTTGCTGGACTTTGAGTGGTTATACCAGAATGATGCCTGCAGGTTTAGGTATCATCTTGGTATCATTCTTTTCAGCTAGCGGTCGGCTTTCATGTAAAAGCAATCCTAGCAGCTAATTAGCCTCTAGACTGCTTTTACAAGCAGTGAGAGGGAATTCCCCCCCCCCCCCACCATCTTCCATGTTTTTCTCTGGCTCTCCTGTCCCAACAGGGAACCTGAGAATGCAGCTGGCGATTCAGCCAGCTGACCATAGAGCTGATCGGAGACCAGAGTGGCTCCAAACATCTCTATGGCCTAAGAAACCGGAAGCTACGAGCATTTCATGACTTAGATTTCGCCGGATGTAAACAGCGCCATTGGGAAAGCATTTTATCACACCGATCTTGGAGTGGTCAGATGCTTTGAGGGCAGAGGAGAGATCTGGGGTCTAATAGACCCCAGTTTTTTCAAAAAAAGAGTACCTGTCACTACCTATTGCTATCATAAGGGAAATTTACATTCCCTGAGATAACAATAAAAATGATTAAAAAAAAATGAAAGGAGCAGTTTAAAAATAAGATTAAAAAAAATAGCACCCCTGTCCCCCCCCCTGCTCTCGCGCAAAGGCTAATGCAAGCGTCGGTCTGGCGTCAAATGTAAACAGCAATTGCACCATGCATGTGAGGTATCACTGCGAAGGTCAGATCGAGGGCAGTAATTTTAGCAGTAGACCTCCTCTGTAAATCTAAAGTGGTAACCTGTAAAGGCTTTTAAAAATGTATTTAGTTTGTCGCCACTGCACGTTTGTGCGCAATTTTAAAGCATGTCATGTTTGGTATCCATGTACTCGGCCTAAGATCATCTTTTTTATTTCATCAAACATTTGGGCAATATAGTGTGTTTTAGTGCATTCAAATTTTAAAAAGTGTGTTTTTTCCCCAAAAAATGCGTTTGAAAAATCGCTGCGCAAATACTGTGTGAAAAAAAAAATTAAACACCCACCATTTTAATCTGTAGGGCATTTGCTTAAAAAAATATATAATGTTTGGGGGTTCAAAGTAATTTTCTTGCAAAAGAAAATTATTTTTTCATGTAAACAAGTGTCAGAAAGGGCTTTGTCTTCAAGCGGTTAGAAGAGTGGGTGATGTGTGACATAAGCTTCTAAATGTTGTGCATAAAATGCCAGGACAGTTCAAACTCCCCCCAAATGACCCCATTTTGGAAAGTAGACACCCCAAGCTATTTGCTGAGAGGCATGTCGAGTCCATGGAATATTTTATATTGTGACACAAGTTGCGGGAAAAAGACAATTTTTTTTTTTTTTTTTTGCACAAAGTTGTCACTAAATGATATATTGCTCAAACATGCCATGGGAATATGTCAAATTACACCCCAAAATACATTCTGTTGCTTCTCCTGAGTGCGGGGATACCACATGTGTGAGACTTTTTGGGAGCCTAGCCTCGTATGGGACCCCGAAAACCAATCACCACCTTCAGGCTTTCTAAGGGCGTAAATTTTTGATTTCACTCTTCACTGCCTATCACAGTTTCGGAGGCCATGGAATGCCCAGGTGGCACAAACCCCCCCCCCAAATGACCCTATTTTGGAAAGTAGACACCCCAAGCTATTTGCTGAGAGGTATAGTGAGTATTTTGCAGACCTCGCTTTTTGTCACAGTTTTGAAAATTGAAAAGAGAAAAAAAAAATGTTCTTGTCTTTCTTCATTTTCAAAAACAAATGAGAGCTGCAAAATACTCACCATGCCTCTCAGCAAATAGCTTGGGGTGTCTACTTTCCAAAATGGGGTCATTTGGGGGGGTTTGTGCTATCTTGGCATTTTATGGCCTTTGAAACTGTGATAGGTAGTGAGCAGTGAATCAAAAATTTACGCCCTTAGAAATCCTGAAGGCGGTAATTGGTTTTCGGGGCCCCGTATGCAGCTAGGCTCCCAAAAAGTCCCACACATGTGGTATCCCCGTACTCAGGAGAAGCAGCAGAATGTATTTTGGGGTGTAATTCCACATATGCCCATTGCATGTTTGAGCAATATATCATTTAGTGACAACTTTGTACAAAAAAAAAAAAATTGTCACTTTCCTGCAACTTGTGTCAAAATATAAAATATTCCATGGACTCAACATGCCTCTCAGCAAATAGCTTGGGGTGTCTGCTTTCCAAAATGGGGTCATTTGGGGGGGGGGGGGGGGGTTGTGCCATCTTGGCATTTTATGGCCTTCAAAACTGTGATGGGTAGTGAGGAGTGAAATCAAAAATTTACGCCCTTAGAAATCCTGAAGGCGGTGATTGGATTTCGGGGCCCTGTACGCGGCTAGGCTCCCAAAAAGTCCCACACGTGGTATCCCCATACTCAGGAGAAGCAGCTAAATGTATTTTGGGGTGCAATTCCACATATGCCCATGGCCTGTGTGAGCAATATATCATTTAGTAACAACTTTTTGTAATTTTTTTTTTTTGTCATTATTCAATCACTTGGGACAAAAAAAATGAATATTCAATGGGCTCAACATGCCTCTCAGCAATTTCCTTGGGGTGTCTACTTTCCAAAATGGGGTCATTTGGGGGGGGTTGTACTGCCCTGCCATTTTAGCACCTCAAGAAATAACATAGGCAGTCATAAACTAAAAGCTGTGTAAATTCCAGAAAATGTACCCTAGTTTGTAGACACTATAACTTTTGCGCAAACCAATAAATATACGCTTATTAACATTTTTTTTTACCAAAGACATGTGGCCGAATACATTTTGGCCTAAATGTATGACTAAAATTGAGTTTATTGGATTTTTTTTCATAACAAAAAGTGGAAAATATCATTTTTTTTCAAACTTTTCGGTCCTTTCCGTTTATAGCGCAAAAAATAAAAACGGCAGAGGTGATAAAATACCATCAAAAGAAAGCTCTATTTGTGGGAAGATAAGGACGCAAATTTCGTTTGGGTACAGCATTGCATGACCACACAATTAGCAGTTAAAGCGACGCAGTGCCAAATTGTAAAAAGTGCTCTGGTCAGGAAGGGGGTAAATCCTTCCGGGGCTGAAGTGGATAACAGTGTAAATTTGCTGTCCCCTCAAAATAACTCAACACACAACTATTAATGTCTAAACAGCTGGCAACAAAAGTGAGTAAGCCCCTAAGTGAAAATGTCCAAATTGGGCCCAAAGTGTCAATATTTTGTATGGCCACTGTTATTTTCCAGCACTGCCTCAACCCTCTTGGGTATGGAGTTCACCAGCACTTCATAGGTTGCCACTGGAGTCCTCTTCCACTCCTCCATGATGACATCACGGTTCTGGTGAATCTTGGAGACCTTGCGCTCCTCCACCTGCTGTTTGAGGATGCCCCACAGATGCTCAAAAGGGTTAAGGTCTGGAGACATGCTTGGCCAGTCCATCACCTTTACCCTCAGCTTCTTTAGCAAGGCAGTGATCGTCTTGGGGGTGTGTTTAGGGTCATTATGTTGGAATCCTGCCCTGTGGCCCAGTCTCCAAAGGGAGGGGATCATGCTCTGCTTCAGTATGTCACATTACATGTTGGGATGCATGGTTCCCTCAATGAACTGTAGTGCCGGCAGCACTCATGCAGCCCCAGACCATGACACTACCACCACCACGCTTGACTGTTGGCAACACACAGTTGTCTTTGTACTCCTCACCTGGTTGCCACCACACACGCTTGACACCATCTGAACCAAATATGTTTATTGTGGTCTCATCAGACCACGGGACATGGTTCTCCAGTACTCCATGTCCTTGTTCTGCTTGTCTTCAAACTGTTTTCAGGCTTACTTGGGCATCTTTAGAAGAGGCTTCCTTCTGGGACGACAGCAATGCAGATCAATTTGATGCAGTGTGCGGCGTATGGTCTGAGCACTGACAGGAAAAAAGTCCTGCAAGCAGCTTCTTTGGGGCACTTTAGGAGCAGTGTATCAATGGGCGGTGCCGCTTTGCGGGTGCTTTTAACCCTTTATTCGGGCGCTAGTGTGGGTTAAAAGCAGCTGAAACGTGCCGCTAAAACTAGTGGCGCTTTACCGCTGATGCCCCTGCGCTGTCAGTGTGAAAGGGCTCTTAATTAAAATGTCCTCCTGCGCTCTTGTATGCTCACGCCACAAGATCTGTAGGACTTTACATGGGCTTTTTAGGAACAAGCCTTCGTGGTCCCTGTGCCACCTGGTCTTATGTTCATACTTTCTCAAGGTATACCAGAACATCAAAACAAAAAATATTGCGCTCATGGTAAAAATAAAGTAGAAAATTTAAAAAGCTGCACCACGAACGTGAGATATTTTTCATGGTAAAAGAATAAGCATAAATGTGTTACATTATAAATCAAAAAGTCAAAATTGTAAGACCAAGTGTCACAATCCAATACACACCAAGAGAGTCCCAAATAAGTAAAAAAAAAAAAATCATGCTTTCCAAGATCAGAAGAGAAAAAAAAAAAAAGACTGTGCCACCATGCAGATTCACCGTCACCACATATAAGGATGTACTCTTACCAAAGCGTATGGACCCCCTATTATGGGAGGACAAGCAGGCTAATGTGTCTCATCTGGCACTGCTCCAGCATGGAGAACTGAAAGAGGCTGTTCCTAGCAAGCCGTGGAGGTGACATCAGTTCTATAGTCTCAAGCCGTATTGGTGGCATGAACCCCAGTGAATAGATAAACGCTGTTCACAATCTTTTATAGAATGTACACTGAGCTGCATGCCAGGATTAATAACTCTCATGCGTATGTGTGTGAGTCATGTCACCAGACAATCGAGAGGCAAAAAACGGGCACCACCTCTCTAGGGCTGCACACCATGCCGAACCTCTCAGGGATTCAAGCTAAAATGAAGGAAAGTCAGATTTCTAAAGTTAGTTTATTCAGCATGAAATGGAGCTTAGTTATGTGGCATGAGGCTGTATATTGTGCAATATTTACATTTTTGGTAAACTCATTCAATGAAACCAATGAGATAACAAGCACTGCATTGATACATTCACACAATGTCACAGTTACCATGAGATAAACCAACGTTCAGGACTATTCCTTTATCCCATTGTTTTGCAAATCTATGTACACTAAAAACTGTATGATTGAACCGGTTCTGATATCGCTGACAGCTTATTATTCTAAATAGGAAACCTGCATTTTGTTTGCAAGTATTAAAGATTTCGACTACAAGCAAGAATAAGCCCTTACATTTAAAGAGCACCTATCAGTTCAGATCTATCACGGCAGTGCCTGTTAGCGTTAGGCATCCACTCACCTGCTGCTGCCACGTCCCTCACCTTGTTGTGTCACTGCCACATCGCCAACCGTGAAGTGAATGGGACTGTCGGTGAGTCAACAGCGGGTCAGAGGAGGAGCCACTCCAAGACAGATGACAGTTCACAGCTCTTTAACCACTTGAGCCCCGGAAAATGACCTCAATGACCAGGCTATTTTTTGCGATACAGCACTGCGACGCTTTGACAAGTGCGCGGTCCTGCGACGATGTACCCAAACAAAATTGACGTCCTTTTTTTCCACAAATAGAACTTTCTTTTGGTGGTATTTTGATCATCTCTGCGGTTTTTATTTTTTGCGCTATAAACAAAAAATAAGCGTATATTGATTGGTTTGTGCAGAAGTTAAAGTGTCTGCAAAATAGGGGAAAGATTTATGGCATTTTTATTAATTTTTTTTTTACTAGTAATGGCGGTGATCAGCGATTTTTATCGGTACTGTGACATTATGGCGGACAGGTCGGACACTTTTGACACATTTTTGGGACCATTGACAATTATACAGCGATCAATGCTATAAAAAATGCACTGAATACTGAGTAAATATCACTGGCAGGGAAGAGGTTAACACTAGGGGCGATCAAGGGATTAACTGTGTCCCCTCGTGTGTGTTCTAACTGTAGGGGGATGGGACTCACTAGAGATGACAGATCGCTGCTCCTAGCTAGCAGGAGCACACGATCTGTCTCCTCTCATCACAGAACAGGGATTTGTGTGTTTGCACACACACACGTCCCTGTTCTGGCTCTCGTGGCCGGCGGTCATCGCGACCGCTGGCCACGCGCATCGCCACCCCCTCAGTGCAGCGGGCACCTGCTCAAAGGGCAAGCAGTTAAAAATTATGATCTAAATTGAGCCTTTTTACTAGTGGTTTAAATCGACCCGAGTTAAATCAAATCCACCCTACTTATGTATTTATACATGTTGATCATATCCCCCCTTAATCTCCTTCTCAAGAGAGAGTACATTTAGTTCCTCTGATCTTTTTTCATAGCGGAGCTCCTCAATGCCGCTTATCAGTTTGGTTGCCCTTCTCTGCATGTTCACCAGTTCTCCCATATCCTTTTTGTGAACTGGTGCCCAAAACAACTGCATATTCCAAATGAGGTCTTACTAATGATTTGTACAGGGGTAAAATGATCTCTCTCCGGAATATTTACCTTTCTAAATAAGAAGATGATTTTTACATGCTTTAGAAACTGGGCTTGGCATTGCATGCCATTATTAAGCTTATGATCTACCAGAACACACGTCCTTCTCCACCATTGATTCCCCAGTTGTACTCCCTCTAGTATGTATGATGCATGCATATTCTTTGCTCCCAAGTGCATAACTTTACACTGTTCAATATTAAACCTCATTTGACACAAAGTTGCCCAATGAAACAGTGCATTGGGGTTGGCTTTTAAGTTGGAGACCTCCTCTAAAGACGTTATTCTGCAAACACTGAAATGCTACTTTTAATCCCAGACCCTATATCATTTATAAATATATTAAAAAGTAATGGTCCCGACACGGAACCTTGGGGTAAACCAGTAATAACCTTAGACCATTCAGAGTAAGAATCATGTACTTCAAGATATGAAATTGACAGGCAAATCAAAATTCCTTTTTTTTTTTTTAATACAGATTTTAATAAACTTGTTTTTTTTAGGCATTTCAAGTAGCAGCCAGTTGGAACTTGATCTTCCTTGTAACCACGGTACCTGGGCTCATTCTGTATATGGGCCTGAACACATCACATAGTTCCAGTCCAGATTATTTATGCTTTTTAAACCCAAATAGCAAATTTAAGTGTATTCCCACGGAACAGCAGGTGTAATTGGAGATTAAACAGTGGGTGCAAGTCATCTCAAACATGGTGTGTTTTGAGAAGGAGCGGTAAAGCACAATCACTATGTAAGGAACACAACTCAGGAACCAAAAACTGCAACTGTGGTTACATCCATCAATCTACAAATATAATAATTTTAAAAAAGCAGAAGCACATCTTAATGTATGATAATGCTTTTGTCTAGGCCAGTGATGGTGAACCTTAGCAAACCAGAGTTTTGAAACAAAATTTCCCATGATGCTCATGCACTCTGCAGTATAGTTGAGCATCATGGGAAATGTAGTTTCAAAACATCTGGGGTGCCAAGGTGCATCATCACTGGTTTAGGCTCACACCTGTGTGGGTGATGGCTGCTGCGGAACTGCAACTGTTCCCGCAACCACCCACACAGAAAAATGTGCTGCTGCTGAGGAGATGAATGGGGGTGCCGTTAATCCTAATGGCAAAAGTGTCAACCTAGCCTTAATGCATACTAACAAAAAATAGGATTTTTATTACAGCTTACCTGTAAAATCCTTTTCTTGGAGTACATCATGGGACACAGAGCCTAAGTAATTACTTAATGGATTATGGGCCACCTTCATGTGTTGACACTGGTATACCCAATCAAGGAAGTTCACTCCCTATATAACCCCTCCTCCTTCCAGGAACAAATCATTTTTTGTAGCAAAGCAATATACTTAAACCCCATAAAAGAGGGGAGGGACCTCTGTGTCCCATGATGTACTCCAAGAAAAGGATTTTACAGGTAAGCTGTAATAAAAATCCTATTTTCTTTATCGTATATCATGGGACACAGAGCCTAAGTAATTACTTAATGGGACGTCTTATAGCAATGCTACTTGAGGGGAGGGGGAGACAACCTGCAGTGTACCCCCCAGACTTGAGGACTTATACTTCTGCCTGCAGCTCACTGCGCCCACAGTCGATATCCTCATACCTCCTTACATCCACCTGATAAAATCTTTGTGAATGTATGCACTGAAGAACAAGTTGCGGCCTTACAAATCTGAGCCATGGAGGCCTGGTGACACACTGCCCAAGAAGCACTAACCGCCCTGGTAGAGTGCGCCTTAACTTGAAAAAGGGAATCTTACCCCTTAAATTATAAGTTTGAATTATAACTTGCCGAATCCACTTAGCGACAGTGGATTTCAACGCTGCCTGTCCTTTCTTAGGACCCTCTGACAGAATAAATAAGACATCAGTCTTAGGAATCTGAGCAGTTGTCTTTAAATAGATTTTCATTGCTCTCACCACATCAAGACCAGTGTTAATTTTGTCAGCAAATTTCAATTTAGTTTTAGTCTTAGGACTAAAATGGCATTTTAGTTTTAGTCCCATTTTAGTCTTCTGCAATTGTTTTAGGTTTAGTTGTATTTAGTCGACTAAATCTCCAGTACATTTTAGTCGACTAAAACTTATTTTAGTCGTCTAAAATCAAATGGGTATAATTAAACCCCAGACTAAGAATGCATAGCAAGCGGTCTTTGAAATAAAATCGATAAGGCTGAGACTTGGCCCTTAATAGTACTCAAGGCCAACTTCATCTCTACGCCTAATTGTCGAATTCTGCCTATGATATATCTCCGAGGGTGCCAACCCTTGGATTCACACCAGGAAACATAAGCCTTCCAGACTCTATAATGTATAGTTCTGGAAGCTGGTTTCCTTGCATTAATCAAAGTAGGGATAACTGACCTGGAAAGCCCATGTTTCTTTTGAATGTGGGTTATAATAGCCAATGCAACGTAATGTAGGATGGAATATCGGCCCCTGTAAGAACAGGTCTGGCCTTAGTGGAAGGGACCACGGACCCTCCACTGCCATCGTTACGATTTCTGCATACCATGACCTGGGCCATGCTGGTGCTGCCAGAATTACCTGTTTTCTTTCCAGCTTGATCCTGCAAAGAAGTCGAGGCAGCAATTGAAAAGGGAGAAATGCATAGATCAGTGAGAACTGATCCCACAGTATCACCGACGCCTCTGTTCTGCATGCAAATGGATCCTTTGTTCTGGACACAAAGTTGACTAACTTTATGTTGAACTGGACGCTAGAAGATCTATGTCTGGAGTCCCCCATCTTTTACAAACAGCTAGAAAATGTGTCAAGGTGAAGAAACCATTCCCCTGGGAATAATCTGCTGGCGACTTAAGTAGTCCACCTGCCAATTCTCTATTCCCGAATGAAGACTGCCGATAGGCACAGAATATTTCTTTCTGCCCAAGTTAGACTATGGTTCACCTCTCTTTGCGCTGAGAGACTCTTGGTGCCCCCTTTGGTGATTGATATAGGCCACAGCCGTGGCATTGACAGATTGGATCCTGATAGGACAATCCCTTAACCTGGAAGTCAAGGCTTTCAGAGCAAGACGGACTGCCCAAATCTCTAGGATGTTGATGGGCAAGGCTCTTTCGGTTCCTGAACACTGTCCTTGGACAGTTGTCTTCTCTGTCGTTACCACTTTCCAGATAACTGGTCTGAAGGATTTACCTTTTAGCAGATTCTTTAGTAACCACCAATTGAGGCTTGGGGACAGCCGCATTGGCAAGTCCAAAGCTTGGATCATTTTGTTCCAAGCAAATAGAATACTGTTTTGCCACAGTCTCGAATGGAACTGGGCATAGGGAACTGCTTCGAATGAAGCCACCATCTTTCCTAACAACCTTATGCAAAGGCAAATGGAGGGATCTCCTTTTGACCTGACCATCCGCACAAACTCTTTTATGGTGTTGTTTTTTGCCTGGGCAAGAACACCTTTTTCTGGGCTGTATCTATGATCATGAATTAATGTGTGGATTGCGCTAACTCCTAAAAAATTATTACCACACCACTTCTTATAGCCAAAAAATATAAATAAATCTATTATCCTTTTTAGTGTGAATTCCTTTTGGATATCCGTAGAAGTGGTGTGGTATTAATTTTTTAGGAGTTAGCACAATCCACACATTAATTCATATTTAACATCCAACCCTAGGGTGGCATGTATTTTTGATTGCAGCAAACTAGACTATTGGTTACGCACTTGGTTGTTATTTTTTTGCGCCGGTAGCACATTTTTTCTTGTATCTATGATCAGACCCAAATACTCCAGCTTTTTTAGCGGTTTTAAGGGAGACTTCTCTAGGTTGAGAATGCAACCCAGACTCCAGGTAACTGGTTGTAATGCGTACACCTTACTCCGAACACCGATTGGTCTATTAGCAATAGATCATCTAGGTATGTCAAGACTGTTTATGCCCTGTGCCCTTAACCTGGCTAGAGGTGAGGGTAGCACTTTTGTGAACACTCAGGGTGCTGTAGCTGGCCCGAAGGGCAAGGCTACAAACTAAAATGATGTTCTACTTCGAACCGCAGAAACCTTTGGTGAGTGGAAAATATATGGACATGCAGATATGCTTCCTTGATGCCGATAGATGACAGAAGTTTTCCTCCTTGTAGGATAGAAACTACTGACCTGATCGACTCCATAGAAAGGAGCGGATCTTCGGGAACTGATTTCGATTCTTTTAGATCTAGAATGGATATGTTGAATTTCTGTGTGGATCTGTACATGTACAGGAAACACGTGAAAAAGGCAGTGAAGGTTTTAAGGAACCTAAGAAGAAACAGAACTATCAGCTGACTCTACTAGAGGTAGCTTGAAAGAGGCACGAACCATCTCTGTAAGAGATTTGTACCAGCAATCTCTCAGATTGCGAGGCTGAAAAAAGGTTCAACTCCAGTTGTCTCCTCCGCAGAGGAGTAATCGGTTTGCCTTTCTTCCTGATCACCTGAGGGTAACCCCTCATCCTCTACCCACTGTTCCCTTGATAAGGGGTCTAAGGTGGGGGAGGGGGTATCTAACACGCTTCCTATCCTTTTGGATAGCAGAGGAGGGTTAAAGTCGCTAATTTTCCTTCTAGGCCCTGCAGGGTGGAGGAAAAACGCATTTTCAATCATGTATACAGGGGCTGAATGTTTTCTCCTCTAGAGTCTGACGGTGGAGGCCGTCGCCACTGCCTAGAGGCAGCTGCCCCTGTCAGAGGTGAAGGAGTCAGTTTAAAAAAAAAAAAGGACATTTATACCTTCTTTTGGGCAAAAGAGTACCTTTCCCACTAGAAATCATTTGGATGTATTTGATCAAATCCTCCCTAAATAGTCGCTCCCAATGAAAAGGAAAACTAGTCAGAAGCTTTTTTGCAAGATGCTTTGGCTGACCAACTTTTTAAACACAGGGTCCTACGCATGTGTTTTAACACAAGCGCAAGGCGGGACGCTTGGTGGATAGTCTTTTATGGCATCTATGGCAAAACATAGCACCTTTGGTAGTTCAGCGAACTCACGGGCCTGTTGTGCAGGGACCTCCCTAAGGGCCTCTATAAACTGGTCCTTTAGGGACTGACAGATGCCTACTGCAGCGACTGCAGGCTGAGAAACGGCACCTGCCAGGAAAAAGAGGATTTTAACAAAAAATCCAACTTGTCTACTGGACAAGTTACATTTTTTTTGATGCTGGAAATCGCAGCGTCTACTGCTGGTACTTTCCATCTTTTGTGAATTTATCCTCGATGGGATAGAGAACTGAGAAACTCTTTGGAGGGAGAAAATGCTTATCTGGATGATCCCATTCAGCATACATAAGCTTTTCTAGTAATGCATGAAAAGGCTGTAAAGGTTTTAAAGAACCCAAGGAAGGGACCGAACTTTCAGCTGACTGTTAGGGGTAGCATGAAAGTGGAACGAACCATCTCCATAAGAGTTTGTACCATCAATCTCTCAGATTTTATAAGGTTCATCAACTGTTGTTTCCTCCGCAGAGGAAAAATCGGCTTGTTTTTCTACGTGATCGTATGAGGGTAATACCTCATCTTGTGCCCACTGTTCCCTTGATAAAGGGTTTGAGGTGGGGAAGGGGGATCTAGACCTATCCCCTTGGATGGAGGATGCGGTTAAAGCCGCTAATCTTCCTTCTAAGCCCTGCAGGGCAGAGGAAAATGCATCTTCAGTCATGTATACAGGAGCTGAAGTGTGAGAAGCAGTTGCACCACCAATAGGTTCCAATGACTCTCCCTGGCTTGCCATATCTGGTATCTCTGGAGAGGATAACAATGTGGAGGCATAACTGGAGTTCCCAGCACCTGGGGGTGGTATTTTTGGCACCTTTGTGGTAGCTAACAATGCTAAGTACAAAAGCAAAGGCACTTTAAGACAAATATACTATTTGCTGAGCAATAGTCTAGCAATAATGTTACCATACAGATCAATTTCTAATGTTGAATAATTGTATTTCCTGTACTGGAAATGCCTGTATACACCGTTTACGTGACCCAGCGCTCCTGTGTCCTGTGTGATAGCCTCTTCACTTTAGCTGCTCTTGATAGAGACTCTGCCATAAGAGCGTTAGCTTTAAATGAGAGACTTCAGGTGTGAGCCTGATTACTTCCCAGTATGTGTGCTCCACGTGGATGCTGAGTCCTACACACGGCGCCATCTGTCTTAGACCACTCCCCTTTCGGTGACCTGCCCTCCTCCTTTCAAATTAACTTTAGCGCTCACGTGCGGCACGCATTCGGGACTGTAATGCAGACCCAAAGGAGTAGGCTGCCGCTGCCATCTGGCGCGATGGCAGTTTCACTGTATGGGGGGAGCAAACTTTTTGTAGCTGGACAGAGCTGCTGAGAAACAACGTAATAAGGTATGTGTATCTTTAATCCCTCTAGAGGCGATTTTTAAGGCATTACAATGTTTAATATATGGAAGAAAGGCATAGGTGGACTTTTTACAGTTCCTAAGCTTCTTCCCTTACCTCGCTGCAGGATACTGCTTAAACAGACAAATCCAAACGTCACCCATCACGGCGGCCTGTGTTAGTAAACCTTCAAAGACCGGGTCTTTGAAGGTAGCACCCCTCAGGAGCAACTTTAGGTAATGTAGCAAGACCAAAAAGAGTCCTGGTTTCTAGGGTCCAGCCCTCAAGGAGAAGCGTTACAGGCAAAACCTTGTTCTTCTATGCGAGGTCCGGGTACCATCCTGTGGCGTGGATGGATCTGGTTGTGGAGGTGTTTTAAATACAGCATGGATCCCTCCTGACACGCCAGAACGAGGATACGCCGTGACGTCACCCGCGGCCACTGCGCATCCGCATTGCTGTTCGGAAGATCCACACCGCTACTGTTTGTTTGTTTGCACATATCAAGTGCTTTACATGTGAGTGTCACTACTTTTTAACATTTATTAAAGAATCATATATACGGAGAGCACTATTTTTCTGCCATTCTTATTTTATATATTGCCAAACCGGAGTGTCCTAAACCGAGTCCCTGACGGATGCCTCTGTATGCTGTATATCATTTGGTTACATGAAAAGGCGCTCTCTGACCCTCTGTAATTAAAGGGTCCACGCCATCAGGTGAGAGGCCATCTTTTACCTTGGTGGTGGCATTTTTGAATCACCTCTCTGCAAGCATGTGGTCTGCTCAGATTTGAAGATGATATCAGGATTACTCTCATGGACTCATTGATTTCACACTGTGGTGGATTTTATTGTGTTTTCTCCTGTTTTATTTGGTTTTAGCGCTGCACTGTCTGTTGTTTTGATTTCATTAAGGGACTTGAATTTTGACCCTAGTGTTCAGCTGCTGCATTACGTATATACCACTTTGCGCTGAATTATTTTTCTTTCTAGAACATGTTACCAGACTAGCAGAGCAATGTGCAACAGGTGCATAATTTTAAAGATTGGCTTTAAAGAGTCTAGAATCCATTAGTAGGTACAACAGTCAGTTTTATATTAAGCAATTGGCTTGAAGTTTCACTTTCATATATAAGGCAGAAAAGGAAGCAACCCTAGCAGTTGAGAAACAAATGTAATACCATTACCAACTATATAAACTATTAAGCCCCATACACACTATCAGTTTTTCTGCTGAGTTAGTCCTTCAGATTTACCAAAACCATATAATATGAGGTCAAACCTTAGGAGTTTCAATGTGTATGCAATCAGGCAGGCCCTTGCACTACATGGTTTTGGTAAATCTGAAGGACTAAGTCAGCAGAAAAACTTATAGTGTGTATGGGGCTTTAGACCACACCCTGTTACAAGCAAATTTAAGCATATCCTTTAGGCATACCAATAAACTATGCAAGGGGAGGACCTACAGTGGGGACGGAAAGTATTTAGACCCCCTTAAATGTTTCACTCTTTGTTATATTGCAGCCATTTGCTAAAATCATTTAAGTTCATTTTTTTCCTCATTAATGTACACACAGCACCCCATATTGACAGAAAAACACAGAATTGTTGACATTTTTGCAGATTTATTAAAAAAGAAAAACTGAAATATCACATGGTCCTACGTATTCAGACCCTTTGCTCAGTATTTAGTAGAAGCACCCTTTTCATCTAATACAGCCATCAGTCTTTTTGGGAAAGATGCAAAAAGTTTTTCACACCTGGATTTGGGGATCCTCTGTCATTCCTCTTTGCAGTTCTGTCAGGTTTGAATTTTAAATGTTGGTGGACAGCCATTTTTAGGTCTCTCCGGAGATGTTCAATTGGGTTTAAATCAGGGCTCTGGCTGGGCCATTCAAGAACAGTCACTGAGTTGTTGTGAAGCCACTCCTTGGTTATTTTAGCTGTGTGCTTAGGGTCATTGTCTTGTTGGAAGGTAAACCTTCTGCCCAGTCTGAGGTCCTGAGCACTCTGGAGAAGGTTTTCGTCCAGGATATACCTGTACTTGCCCGCTTTCATCTTTCCCTCGATTGCAACCAGTCGTCTTGTCCCTGCAGCTGAAAAACACCCCCACAGCATGATGCTGCCACCACCATGCTTCACTGTTGGGACTGTATTGGACAGGTGATGAGCAGTGCCTGGTTTTCTCCACACATACCGCTTAGAATTAAGGCCAAAAAGTTCTATCTTGGTCTCATCAGACCAGAGAATCTTATTTCTCACCATCTTGGAGTCCTTCAGGTTTTTTTTTAGCAAACTCCACGTGGGCTTTCATGTGTCTTGCACTGAGGAGAGGCTTCCGTTGGGCCACTCTGCCATAAAGCCCCGATTGGTGGAGGGCTGCAGTGATGGTTTACTTTCTACAACCTCCCGACTGCATCTCTCGAGCGCAGCCACAGTGATCTTTGGGTTCTTCTTTACCTCTCTCACCAGGGCTCTTCTCCCCCGATAGCTCAGTTTGGCCAGACGGCCAGCTCTGGTCGGCCCAAACGTCTTCCATTTAAGGATTATGGAGGCCACTGTGCTCTTAGGAACCCTAAATGTAGCAGAATTTTTTTTGTAATCTTGGCCAGATCTGGGCCTTGCCACAATTCTGTCTCTGAGATCTTCAGGCAGTTCCTTTGACCTCATGATTCTCATTTGCTCTGACATGCACTGTGAGCTGTAAGGTCTTATATAGACAGGTGTGTGGCTTTCCTAATCAAGTCCAATCAGTATAATCAAACACAGCTGGACTCAAATGAAGGTGTAGAACCATCTCAAGGATGATCAGAAGAAATGGACAGCACCTGAGTTAAATATATGAGTGTCACAGCAAAGGATCTGAATACTTAGTATCATGTGATATTTCAGTTTTTCTTTTTTAATCTGCAAAAATGTCAACAATTCTGTGTTTTTCTGTCAATATGGGGTGCTGTGTGTACATTATTGAGGAAAAAAAAGTGAACTTAAACGATTTTAGCAAATGACTGAAATATAACAAAGAGTGAAAAATGTAAGGGGGTCTGAATACTTTCCGTCCCCACTGTTCATGTCCTATGCAGTGTGGTGCACTGTGTTTGACAATAGCAGTTAAAGCAGAGCTCCACCCAAAAAGGGGAAACTCTGCTTGTTTACTCCCCCTCCGCTGTCACATTTTGTTTTTGACAGGTACCCATCCCCATATCCAGGTGATCTTGCCGCAGGGAGGTCCTCCGGAAATTCAGCCTCTCTCCTCCTTTTCTGTCACTGGGCCATTCACAAGGTGCATGTGCAGTAGGGAACCGACTGTGAAGCCGTAAAGCTTCACTGCCGGTTTCCCTTACAAAGGATTGTGGTGGCAGCACCCGAAAGCCGATTGAAAAATCGTCTGGGGTGCCAACCTCACGGGACCCCTGGACAGGTAAGTGTCCTAATATTAAAATTCAGCAGTTACAGTATTTGCAGATGCTGACTTTTAATTTTTGGGTCGGGTTGAGTTAAGATGCTCTGAGACTTGTTAAAGAACAAGTGTTAATAATTTTATAAAAAAAGCACTTTTAACCAGCCTACTATCACCACAGAAATATGCAACAGACTGTCCAAATCTTAAACAGCTGCCCAGCAAGGAATGTAGCATGTACTCACTGTGTTCTCGAACCAAGTGGTAGGAGTACTACACTAGCATTTCGCTTCAAGGGGTATGGCTGCTGCCTCTAGTAAGTTCATAGGGGGAAATGCATAAATTTTGTCACATGGCAAAATAATGCTAAACAGGAGCAAGTAGTGGGAATCATCTCAAGACAGATTTATTAAACGATTGCAGCAGGAGTCATAAATTCCTCTTTTGGCTGAGACTGAATGAAGCTGAACACTGACCACTTAACCACTTCAACCCCGGAAGGATTTACCCGCTTCCTGACCAGAGCACTTTTTGCGATTCGGCACTGCGTCGCTTTAACTGACAATTGCGCGGTCATGCGACATTGCACCCAAACAAAATAAACGTCCTTTTTTTCCCGCAAATAGAGCTTTCTTTTTTTATCATTTTTTTTTATTAGTAATGCCGGAGATCTGCGATTTTTATCGGGACTGCGACATTATGGCGGACGCATCGGACACTTTTGACACTATTTTGGGACCATTGTCATTTATACAGCGATCAGTGCTATAAAAATGCACCGATTACTGTGTAAATGGCAGGGAAGGGGTTAAACACTAGGGGGCGATCAAGGGGTTAAGTGTGTCCTAGGGAGTAATTTTAACTGTGGGGAGGATTGTCTTGCTAGAACATGACAGAGATCACTGCTCCCGATGACAGGGAGTAGTAGATCTTTGTCATGTTGCTAGGCAGAACAGGGAAATGCCTTGTTTACATATGCACCTCCCCGTTCTGCCTCTCCGTGACACGATCACGCGCCCCCGGCGGACATCAAGTCCGCAGGATCCACAGTCACGGAGTACGTGACGAGCGCGCCCACAATGCCGCGATATAAAAGGTGTACGTCCATTTGCCCAGCAGTGCCATTGTGCCGACGTACATCATCGTGCGCTGGTCGGCAAGGGGTTATGTGTCTATTTAGAGTGAAAATCTGCCTCATCTTCTGTACTAAATCTTAGAACTTTGCAAACGGTTACACTTGGCGGCCCAGGATTACAAACACACAGGTATGTAAATCTGTTGCAGAGTTATGCTGAAGGAAACGCAGCCTGACGAATTGTGTTTCTAACTTGCTTGATAAATGTCCCCCCACACTACTGATGTATTTATGCACAATTGGTACACGTCGTTGTCAAGGGTTACTTTAAACTACGATTTTCAGGGAGATAAACAAGCAAACTTCTTGCAAAGTGCAGCTGTGTGTTTAAACCCACTAAACCTGTGTGCCTACATTGTAGCATGCGGCGCTTGAACACAGAGCATAAAGGGTGTGGACTTTTCCATTGAAAACAATTATAGATACTTCACCTGCCTCGAGAAAAATACAGCTGTGCTCATAAGTTTACATACCCTGGCAGAATGTATGATTTCTTGGCCATTTTTCATAGAATATGACCGATAACACAAAAACTTTTCTTTCACTCAGTGAAAAAATTGTTAGACCCCCGCGCTTATGGTGAAAATGAAAAATGAGGAGCTGCAGCCTCTAATAAATCCACCTTAAAGTGGATGTAAAGCCGAAAAAAAAAATTATATCATACTGTAGAGTATAAGATTTCCCATGATTTGAGCCCAGTCTTGCCACACAGAGTTAATCCATCTCTGAGCAATCCCCTTTTATTGTTCAGTGAGACAATTCTTGACAAACTGAGAAAAACTTTGTCAAATACTCCCCCTTGCTGTGAGTGACAGGTGATTTACATCTCGTGCATTAGCCTAAGAGACATGCAGTATTTTTAAATTCCCTCCACTCCTTTCTTCAGCAGCTCTGCAAGGATTGGCTGTTCCACACCTCACCATGATGTGGCATGCTGAAGTCATGTGGTTACTTTCCTGTCTTTTCACTGGATGTTAGAGATCATAGCAGAAGTTCAGTGTAAGAAATACACAGGAGAAAATGCATATTGAGAAGGGGAGTGTAGAGGTGGGCGGGGAGTCTACTGACGTCACGACTCCACCCACCGAGCTCCAGCCAACAGACCCACCCACAGAATATGTAGGTTTTCGGGTCTCATAACAGACAGAGGGGAGACATTTGACAGGAGACATGTATATCCTTATAGATAACCCCTATGGCAGTAGTTTAGAAAGGATGACATTGGGTTTACATCCACTTTTAGGTAAATCTAGGAGAAATGTGAAAAAAAGAGGGGATAGGTATGGCACTGCTCTTATTAACCACTTGACAACTGGGCACTTAAACCCCCTTCCTAACCAGACCAATTTTCAGCTTTTGGTGCTCTCACATTTTGAATGACAATTACTCAGCCATGCAACACTGTATCTATATGAAATTTTTGTCCTTTTTTTCACACAAATGGAGCTTTCTTTTGGTGGTATTTAATCACCGCTGGGTTCTTTATTTTTTGCGCCGTAAAAGAAAAAAGACCGAAAAATCTGTAAAAAAATGCATTTTTCTTCATTTCTGTTATAATATTTTGCAAATTAGTAATTTTTCTTCATATATTTTGGCCAAAATTTATACCGCTACATATCTTTGGTAAAATCAACCCAAATCGGTGGATATTATTTGGTCTTTGTGAAAGTTATAGAGTCCAAAAGCTATGGTGCGAATATCTGAAAATTAATCACACATGAAGTACTGACGGCCTATCTAATTTCTTGAGACCCTAACATTCCAGAAAAGTACAAATACCCCCCAAATGATACCTTTTTGGAAAGAAGACATTCCAAGGTATTTAGAAAGATGCATGGTGAGATTTTTGAAGTTGTCATTTTTTCCCACAATTCTTTGCAAAATCAAGGTTTTTTTTTTTACTTTTTTTTTTCCCCACAAAATTGTCATATTAGCAGGTTATTTCTCACACACCACATATGCATACCACAAATTACACCCCAAAACACATTCTGCTATTACTCCCGAGCATGGCGATACCACATGTGTGAGACTTTTACACAGCGTGGCCACATACAGAGGCCCAACATGCAGGGGAGCACCTTCAGGAGTTCTGGAGCTCCCAGGCCAATTCTGACATTTCTCTCCTACATGTAAAAATCATCATTTATTTGCTAGAAAATTACATAGAACCCCAAAACATTATATATGTTTTTTTAGCAAAGACCCTAGAGAATACAATGGCGGTCGTTGCAACTTTTTATCTCGCACGGTATTTGCGCAGCAATTTTTTTAACGCTTTTTTTTGGGAAAAAAACTGTTTTGTGCTTTACAAAAACCAAAACAGTAAAGTTAGCCTAATGTTTTTGCATAATGTGAAAGATGAAGTTATACTGAGTAAATAGATACCCAACATGTCACCTTTCAAAATTGCACGCGCTTGTGGAATGGCGCCAAACTTTGCTACTCAAAAATCCCCATAGGCGACGCTTTAAAATTTTTTACTGGTTACATGTTTTGAGTTACAGAGGAGGTCTAGGGCCAAAATTATTACTCTCGCTCTACCGATCGCAGCGATACCTCACATGTGTGGTTTGAACACCGTTTTCATATGTGGGCGGGACTTACGTATGCGTTCGCTTCTGCATGCGAGCACGCAGGGACAGGGGCGCTTTAAAATTTATTTTTTTTATTGTTCATTTTACTTTATTTATTTTAGTTTGATGCTTTTTTCCAAAAAAAAAAATTTTTGACCACTTTTATTCCTATTACAAGGAATATAAACATCCTTGTAATAGGAATATGGCATGACAGGTCCTCTTTACAGTGAGATATGGGGTCAATAAGACCCCACATCTCACCTCTAGGCTGGGAAGCCTGAAATAAAAAAAAAAAAAAAACGATCCTGGCTTCGATCATAGCGGTGAGTCGGTAGAAGCGCGGGAGGGGGGGACATCCCCTCTCGCCTCCCGTAAGAACGATCAAGCAGTTGAACAGCTGCTATGATCGTTCTCATGTTCTCATGTGTAGGGAATCGCCGGCTGAAAAAGCCAATATCTGAATGATGCCTGTAGCTGCAACCGTCATTCAGATATCTCCGCACAAAGTCAAGGACGTTGTATGACGGCCGGTGGGCGGGAAGTGGTTAAAACGCATTTTTTTTTTAACACAAAGTTGTCCATTTATACAATATTTCTACCACATAACATGTACATACCAAAAATGACACCCCAAAATAGATTCCCCTGCTCCTCCTGAGTACGGCGATACCACATGTGTGAGACTTCCACAGCCTGGCCACATACAGAGGCCGAGTACAGCTGAGCATGGCTCGGTATGGCGGGGTATTGCGGAGTATGGCGGGGTATTGCGGAGTATGGCGGGGTATTGCGGAGTATGGCGGGGTATTGTGGAGTATGGCGGGGTATTGCGGAGTATGGCGGGGTATTGCAGGGTATTGCAGGGTATGGCAGAGTATGGCGGGGTATGGCGGAGTATGGCGGGGCATGGCAGAGTATGGCCGGGGCATGGCAGAGTATGGCGGGGGCATTGCAGGGTATGGCGGGGGCATTGCAGAGTATGGCGGGGGTATTGCGGGGGAATTGCAGAGTATTGCACAGCATTGCAGAGTATTGTGGGGGCATTGCAGAGTATGGCGGGGACATTGCAGAGTATGGCGGGGGCATTGCAGAGTATGGCGGGGGCATTGCAGAGTATTGTGGGGGCATTGCAGAGTACTGCACAGCATTGCAGAGTATTGTGGGGGTATTGCAGAGCATTGTGGGGGTATTGCAGAGTATTGTGGGGGTATTGCAGAGTACTGCACAGCATTGCAGAGTATTGTGGGGGTATTGCAGAGTATTGCACAGCATTGCAGAGTATTGTGGGGGTATTGCAGAGTATTGTGGGGGTGTTGCAGAGTATTGTGGGGGTGTTGCAGAGTATTGCACAGCATTGCAGAGTATTGTGGGGGTATTGCAGAGTATTGCACAGCATTGCAGAGTATTGTGGGGGTGTTGCAGAGTATTGCACAGCATTGCAGTGTAGTGGGGATGGCTGAGCATGGATGGATGGATGCCTGGATGTCTCTGTGCAGCGCTGTGGGCACTACACATACAGCCCACAGCGCTGCAGACATCCATCCATCCCCCTCCCCGCTCACTGTGTACCGATCGGTACACAGGCGGGGAGGAGAGGGGGAGGAGAGGAACCGGCGTCATCAGATGACGCCGGTCTGTTTACATGTCAAATGACGGCGCGATCACATGGTAAACGGCCGCGATCAGCGGCCATTTACCGGGATCCGTGATGTGCCGGGTCCTCCGGACCCGGCGGTCACGGATGTGTTCGGGTGCGCGCCCCAGGGGGCGCGCGAGAGGGGAATTCTGGGAGGACGTCATAGTACGCCCTCCCAGAGTTATCCAACCGCCCTGCAGCGGTCATTCGGCTATGGGCCGGTTGGTAAGTGGTTAAGAGGTGACCTACAACCTCTAAATACTTGAGGGGGGAGTGTCACAGGTGCATTTAGTGCAAAAAGTGACAATAAAAGTGCAGAAAATAAATATTTGTATATTCACAAAAATCCACAAAAAAATCCTACTGTGTAAACTTCCTAACCGCTTATATATAATATATATTGTTATGTTCAAACGAAAATAAAATAAACACAATCCTGTGCAAAACCTGCAATTCAAAGTGACATTTCTGTGCAAAAAAATCCAACATATATGACTGGTGTATATTGTTGCTGTGAAACTGGGTTCAGAAATATGCATATACCGCCCTTAAACCCTGGTGTATAGCAAAAAAAAAAAAAAAAAAGTCCAACAAAGTGACAATGTGCTCCTTCAAATTGTTCTGTGCTTCTTGGAAAACAGTGCCCCATAAGAAACGCACTCACCGCTATTATTCACCCCACAAGGAGGTAGTTCACCTTCACAGTATGAGCCACTGTGTAGCCTGTGGAGTGGGAGGAAACTTCCTGTCCTGTGAACACCTCCTTGTGGGGTGAATAATGCGTTTCTTATGGGGCACTGTTTTCCAAGAAGCACAGAACAATTTAAAGGAGCACATTGTCACTTTATTGGACTTTTTTTTTTATACACCAGGGTTTAAGGACGGTATATGCATATTTCTGAACCCAGTTTCACAGCAACAATATACACCAATCATATATGTTGGATTTTTTTTTGCACAGAAATGTCACTTTGAATTGCAGGTTTTACACAGGATTGTGTTCATTTTATTTTCGTTTGAACATAACAATATATATTATATACAGTCAGGTCCATAAATATTGGGACATCGACACAAATCTTTACCTGCAGACTTTCAGCTTTAATTTGAGGGTATTTACATCCAAATCAGGTGAACGGTGTAGGAATTACAACAGTTTGTATATATGTCTCCCACTTTTTAAGGGACCAAAAGTAATGGGACAGATTAACAATCATCCATCAAACTTTAACTTTTTAATACTTGGTTGCAAATCCTTTACAGTCAATTACAGCCTGAAGTCTGGAATGCATAGACATCACCAGACGCTGGGTTTCATCCCTGGTAATGCTCTGCCAGGCCTCTACTGCAACTGTCTTCAGTTCCTGCTTGTTCTTGGGGCATTTTCCCTTCAGTTTTGTCTTCAGCAAGTGAAATGCATGCTCAATCGGATTCAGGTCAGGTGATTGACTTGGCCATTGCATACCATTCCACTTTTTTCCCTTAAAAAACTCTTTGGTTGCTTTCACAGTATGCTTCGGGTCATTGTCCATCTGCACTGTGAACCGCTGTCCAATGAGTTCTGAAGCATTTTGCTGAATATGAGCAGATAATACAGATAATATTGCCCGAAACACTTCAGAATTCATCCTGCTGCTTTTGTCAGCAGTCACATCATCAATAAATACAAGAAAACCAGTTCAATTGGCAGCCATACATGCCCACGCCATGACACTACCACCACCATGCTTCACTGATGAGATGGTATGCTTTTGATCATGAGCAGTTCCTTTCATTCTCCTTACCCTTCTCTTCCCATCACTCTGGTACAAGTTGATCTTGGTCTCATCTGTCCATAGGATGTTGTTCCAGAACTGTGAAGGCTTTTTTAGATGTTGTTTGGCAAACTCTAGTCTGGCCTTCCTGTTTTTGAGGCTCACCAATGGTTTACATCTTGTGGTGAACACTCTGTATTCACTCTGGTGAAGTCTTCTCTTGATTCTCTTGATTGTTGACTTTGACACACATACACCTACCTCCTGGAGAGTGTTCTTGATCTGGTCAACTGTTGTGAAGGGTGTTTTCTTCATCAGGGAAAGAATTCTTTGGTCATCCACCACAGTTGTTTTCCGTGGTCTTCCGGGTCTTTTGGTGTTGCTGAGCTCACCGGTGCGTTCTTTCTTTTTAAGGATGTTCCAAACAGTTGTTTTTGCTATCTCTCTGATGGGCTTTTTTGTTTTTTCAGCCTAATGATGGCTTGCTTCACTGATAGCGATAGTGGATCTCATATTGAGAGTTGAAAGAAACAGATTCCAAATGCAAATAGCACACTTGAAATGAACTCTGGACCTTTTATCTGCTCCTTGTAATTTTAAAATAATGACAAGATGGTACCGTACACCCTCATTACTTAATATATTCTTTCCGGAGATCCCGGACATATGTTGGACGTGTCAGGAGGAAATAGGGACTCTACTCCACGTTCTTTGGTCCTGCCCAAAACTGGAGTACTTCTGGAGGGAGATACGGTGGATAGCACAGAAATTTACTGAGTATAACCTCCCAGAAGATCCAGCCTTATTTTTGTTACATGTCTCAAACATACCGGGGGAAAAACATATAGTAAATTAATTTTGCGCCATCTTATTAACGTGGCTAGATCATATATCGTACGGCAGTGGAGAGATACGTACCCTCCCACAATTCTTACATGGGTCACACGAATTGAAGAGGTTAATAGGATGGAGGATTTGTTATTATCGGCTCAAAATCGAAAGGAGACATATTTAGAAACTTGGGGCCAATGGAATACATTTAAATTCTCGGACGAAAAGAGTTCCCTCTTTGCTTCTGAGAGTATTTGAAAAAGAGAGGAGTGTGGAGCCTTGGGGGTGACCTCACTTCTGTGGATGATGGTATAGTAAACTCGCCTTTTCCTCGGTACGTCTCCCCTCCAACTCTGACTCCCTCTCCCCTATCAGTGTTGTTTTTTTTTTTTTTTCTTCTCTCTTTCTATCTTTTTTCCCTCATGGGGCTTCTTACTTTCTTCTTTTGCCTCTTCAGATATGTAGAGGTTTTTCTTCTTAGTAAAGTATGTTGTCAGGGCATACAAGAGAAGCAGGTCTAACAAGAGAGAATGGGGACTATCTCAAATAACTAGCTATTGTTTTTTCTGTAGATGTATTTAAGATAGGAGTAATGCTGTTAATGGGAGTTTGAATGGATTCATTGGAACTCATATGATTGATGGATTAATGAAATTGTTTATTTCTCTATATGTATGACATAAAATTAAAAAAAAAAATAATTTTAATAAACATTTATACTGCTATTACTCTTGTTACTCAGTGGCTAACTGTGACCACCTCATTTAAAGTCCCAGGGTGACTCTCTTTTTTTTTAAGTGTCAGTAGAGCAGTGGATGGTGTGTGGACGGTGTCAAGAGGGCAGTGGCCGGTGTCAGTAGGGCAGTGGACGGTGTCAGGAGGGCAGTGGACAGTGTCGGTAGAGCAGTGGACAGTGTCGGTAGAGCAGAGGACGGTGTCCGTGGAGCAGTGGACGGTGTCGGTAGAGCAGAGGACGGTGTCCGTGGAGCAGAGGACGGTGTCGGTAGAGCAGAGGACAGTGTCGGTAGAGCAGAGGACGGTGTCGGTAGAGCAGAGGACGGTGTCGGTAGAGCAGAGGACGGTGTCGGTAGAGCAGTGGACGGTGTCAGTAGAGCAGTGGACGGTGTCAGTAGAGCAGTGGACGGTGTCAGTAGAGCAGTGGACGGTGTCAGTAGAGCAGTGGACGGTGTCAGGAGGGCAGTGGACGGTGTCAGGAGGGCAGTGGACGGTGTCAGGAGGGCAGTGGACGGTGTCAGGAGGGCAGTAGACGGTGTCAATAGGGCAGAGGACGATGTCAATAGGGCAGAGGACGGTGTCAATAGGGCAGAGGACGGTGTCAGGAGAGCAGTGGACGGTGTCAGGAGAGCAGTGGACGGTGTCAGGAGGGCAGAGGACGGTGTCAGGAGGGCAGAGGACGGTGCCAATAGGGCAGAGGACGGTGTCAGGAGGGCAGAGGACGGTGCCAATAGGGCAGAGGACGGTGTCAGTAGAGCAGTGGACGGTGTGTGAACTGTGTCAATAGGGCAGAGGACAGTGTCGGTAGAGCAGAGGACGGTGTCAGGAGGGCAGTGGATCTGTCATAGACAGATGCAGATTTAACCCCACATCTGCTGGGGAGGGAGCTGAGTGGGAGGATTAGTTAACCCTTCTATGACCAGGCACCTTTACTGTTTAACCAGCAGCCACTACTTGAAGCTTGCGACTTATTTTACACCTATCGTTTCTCACAGGCAGTGTGGGGGGGTGGGGTTCAGGTTTTGATTTTTGGGGGTCTGTACATTGCAGGTAGGGGTCAGTAGTTGAGGATGAGGTGTGTCAGTCTGGCGGAGGGGGGTCTGTTTGTGTGTCCTGCTCTCTTTCTTGTCCTTTGTAAATCAGTGGGTGCATTTAGTAATTGCATCCCCCCCAGGCTCCTCAGGAGGTGTTTTTCATAACTTTTCTGTCTGTGTCTCTGTGAGTGTTGGCAGGACAGGTGCTGTGGAGGGCACTGTGTGTGCTGTACCTGTGCCCACATGAGAGAACACTCCTCACACAGCAGCATGTCTCTTACTGAAGTCCTGTCCCGGCTCTCTCCTGCTGTCCTCGCTCTGTGTCTGTGTGGCAGATAGAAGCAGCTCACTGTCCTCCTGACATTGTCAGCAGTGAGCACACTTCCAGGCTGGCAGAGACAAGCATCACACGTCCCTGTCCTGGGCTAATGCACAATCTTCTGGAAAACTCAGACTTCTCTCCTCCAGCCAATAGGAGCCAGGGAGGGGTGTGGTCTGGGGAGAAAGCAAACTAAAAGACACTGATTGGATTCTAGAGCTCAGCTGGGACCCTGGGAAACACAAGGCGGATCGGACCTGGATTCTGTTTCCAGGATTTTATCATTGTAAAATTCAGCATGTAAGAGGACTGCTTGTAGCAAGGAGCTGCGGGCCCCCTGGAACTGAACGTGGGGTTGCTTTGGTGACTCTTGCACCCCTTCACACTACACCCATGCCTTTCATCATAGGCCTTGTTGACTCCTCTCCAAATGTAGCGTTTATGGTTGTGGCCAAAAAGCTCAATTTTTGTATTATCTCTCCAAATGACTTTGTGCCAGAAGGTTTGAGGCTTGTCCTGTGCCATTTGGTGAATTGTAAGCAGAATACTTTGTGGCATTTGCATAGTAATGGCTTTCTTCTGGTGACTCGACCATGCAGCCCATTTTTCTTCAAGTGCCTCCTTATTGTGCATCTTTAAACAGCCACACCACATGTTTTCAGAGAGTCCTGTATTTCACCCAAAGTTATTTGTGGGAGTTTTTTTGCATCCCGAACAATTTTCCTGGTAGTTGTGGCTGAAATTCTAGTTGGTCTACCTGACCGTGGTTTGGTTTCCACAGAACCCCTCATTTTCCACTTCTTGATTCGAATTTGAAAACTGCCGATTGGCATTGTCAATTCCTTGGATATCTTTTTATATCCCTTTCCTGTTTTAAACAGTTCAACTACCCTTTCCCGCAGATCCTTTGACAATTCTTTTGCTTTCCCCATGACTCAGAATCCAGAAACGTCAGTGCAGCACTGGATGAAAGATGCAAGTCCAGAAACGTATTTTCCTTTTAAACACACACACTAATTTCAAGCAAACAGATCACAGATGAGGATGGCTACCTGTAACCACTTCCCGACTGGCGCACACCGATATACGTCGACAGAATGGCACGGCTGGGCAAATGGGCGTACCTGTAAGTCCCATTGAACTCCCCGCTGTGCCATTGACTCACGGGAGCTCCGTGAGTCGGGTCGTGGGTCCCGCGGACTCAATCGCCGCGGGCATACCCGCGATCGCCTCACGGAGAGGACGAATGGGGAGATGCTGATGTAAACAAGCATCTCCCCGTTCTGCCTAGTGACAGTGTCACTGATTTCTGTTCCCTGTCATCGGGGGCAGAGATCAGTGACGTGTCACAGCTAGCCAATCCCCCCTACAGTTAGAAAACACTCCCTAGTACTGACTTAACCCCTCCCCGCCCCCTAGTGGTTATCCCCTTCACTGCCAGTGTCATTTACACAGGAATCAGTGCATTTTTATAGCACTGATTGCTGTATAAATGACAATGGTCCCAAACATGTGTCAAAAATGTCCGATGTGTCCGCCATAATGTCGCAGTCACAATAAAAATCGCTGATCGCTGCCATTACTAGTAAAAAAAAATTATTAATAAAAATGCCATAAAACTATCCCCTCTTTTGTAAACGCTATAACTTTTGCGCAAACCAATCAATAAATGCTTATTGCGATTTTTTTTTACCAAAAGTATGTAGAAGAATACGCATCGGCCTAAACTGAGGAAAAAAAATGTTTTTTTAATTATTTTTTGGAGATATTTATTATAGCAAAAGGTTAAAAATAATGTGTTTTTTTCAAAATTGACGCTATTTTTTTGTTTATAGCGCAAAAAATAAAAACCGCAGAGGTGATCAAAGACCACCAAAAAAAAAGCTCTATTTGTGGAAAAAAAAGGATGTCAATTTTGTTTGGGAGCCACGTCGCACGACCGCGCAATTGTCAGTTAAAGTGACACAGTGCCGAATCGCAAAAATCACTCTGGTCAGGAAGGGGGTAAATTCTTCCGGGGCTGAAGTGGTTAATAGCCATTCAAACCCCTTTGTGTCAACTTGTGTGCATGTTATCAAGCCAAAATCACCAGGGTATGTAAACTTTTGATCAGGGTCATTTGGGTAGCTTCTGTTATCATTATGATTTAAAAAGAGTAAACACAGTTGATTGATAATAAATGGCTTCAGCCAAACACTAACCATGAGTGAAAGAAAAGTTTGTGTGTTATCATTCATATTCTCTGAAAAATGGCCAAGAAATCATATATTCTGCCAGGGTATGTAAACTTATGAGCACAACTGTATGTAGCTGCCACTACCGACAACAATTTAAATGTACTGGTTACCTGGAACTTTTCTCTGCAATTGTCCAGTCACTGTTCAGTAAGCAAGAGCACAATCTACTTCCTTGTGCTAGGTCGATGTTCTAGAGCAGTGGTTATCAACCCTGTCCTCAGGGCCCACTAACAGGTCAGGTTTGCAAGATAACTGAAATACATCACAGGTGATATCATTTGCTGCTCAGTGATTGCAGTATTCTAGTCTGCATCTCCCCAACGTAATACATAAAACCTGGCCCATTAGTGGGCCCTGAGGACAGGGTTGATGACCACTGTTCTAGAGAGCACTGTAGCCAAAGAACTTCTGACCACAAGGTAACTAGCATTATCAGGAGATCAGCTATAGCATTTAACAAATATCACTATTCAAATTTTTGTACTCACCGTAAAATCCTTTACTTGGCGTCCATTGAGAGATGCAGGAAGTTATTAAAGCAATAATTTGTTTTTAATATTCAAAGCAATCTCCTCCATGCATCATCTCCATGCTGATTTTGAGAAATTAGTTTGAAAACCACCATTACTGGCTACATTTCTGGCCAAGGCCATTTTGAGTAAGGGCAGATGATTCATGTAGCATTTACTTTCTGGAATCCATCTGACCTAAGCGCAGGCATGCAGGCAGGAGGGAATGTTTAGATAAGACTCCTGTGATGTATGACATAATTTGCCTAGGCAAGAAACCAGGAAGTAACAGTATAAATATATTTTTAAAAAAAAGTTCAAAGCAAGTAAATATATACTTTCCTATCTATTTACTAATGCTAGCAGCATAGACAATCAAAGTAGTTAATGTTGATCAAGAGAGTGAAGTTCCGCTTTAACCTTTGGGTTATATTGCCACCAAAAAAAAAAAAAAAAACTGAAGGTAGGCCCATGATAACCACTCCTACTACTTACAATGTCTTAGTTTATAGTAGAGTAATACTGAGAGCACGATCATAAAACAGAGGGATGGGGCCCATGTGCCTCAATGGACTTCAAGAAAAAGATTTTACAGCAAGTACAAAAATGCAATTTTCTCTCATCCATTGAGATGTAGAGGAAGTCCTGCACCTTTGGGACAACTAGAAGTTGTCCAACTGAGAGGGTAACATAACAAAACGATCGTTAACAGGCCCAAAAAAAACAAAACACTGGAGACCGTATGTTGCTCACAGAGCCACCTGAAGCTGTATCAGCTGAGGCTGCAACTGCAATCTGGTAAACATCTTAACAAGGAATAAATACATTTGCACAAATGCAGCTGTGCCAAAACCTTGACCAATAAGTATGACGTTTATAAAATATTAGAAGCTCTTCTAACTCCCAAACTGTGACATCTAGGCACATGGTCATATTACATCCCTTAAAAAAAAAAGTACCTTAATCGACAATAGATATTAGCTATCACAATGTATTATAGTCCCTCTCACTTCAGTGAAATATAGCTTCAAACTACATTTGCTGTTTAGTAACTGTGCACCAATTAGCCACAGCTTAATGCAGAGGTCAGAAGACAGGTTGAACTGAGGAGTGAGTAGTACTGGCATTGATCTCCTATAAAACGGACTGTGCAGTCTGATAGGAAGAGTTCTCAAACTGAGGCTTAGAAGGTAGAAGTACTGAGGGAACACTGAAGCATTGGAGTGAGAGAGCCCTGGACACTCAGTGTTTTGTGCTTTACCCACGTACTCCACTGATTACAAAAGCAGGCTTGTACAGAGTATTTCTTGGTCAGTGGATATATACAGCCCCCTCCCTCTTGTAGACTAGAAGATTTGATGGGTAGAGTAGTTCACCCACTTTGGATCATACTTTCAGTCACATAGTGACAATTTGAACTTGCACCCTCTTTAATGGTGGTTGTGTGAGTTTGTGCTTAAAGCGAAACAGGGAGCGTGGTATTTCGCCTGCTAAAGGTAGGGACCAGAGAGCATATTTGAATAGCTGGGAATGGATATATTTTATTGATGTTTGAGTGGCTAATACATCATTGAATGATAGGATTCCCTGAGCCACCTGGAGATTGTGGAACAAGAAACTGGTGCACCGTTATAGGGTCCATCTGAGACTACAAAAAAAATAATCTGTCTTCCAGATTGAAGCTGAGACACCCTCATGGCCTAAATCACATTCAGACAATTGCATGAAATTTCATTTTCGTGAACTAGAGTCAGAGGGACAGAAGAACAAAATATCCTAATTGATGTGAAAGGAAGAAACTACCTTAGACAAGAAGAAAGCCTTGGGCCTCAATACCACCTTGTCCCTGTGCAGAGCCATAAAAGGATCCTTGTTGGATAGGATCACCAGTTAAGACACTCTTCTCACAGAGGTGATGGCTACATGAAAACCATATCGTGAGTCAGGGTAGATGGAGGATTGTTTTAATCGGTTTAACCCTCAGTTTCTGAGAACCAGCACTCAGATTTCACAAGGTAACAGAGGTTGGCGCCACATGGAAGTCACTCTGTACAAAAGTCATGGGCCGCTTTCACACAGCTGTTTCGTTGAGATCCACTTGTCAGTTTTTCAGGCATTTTAGAACAGATAGCCAATATATCTCTATGTCTATTGCTTAGGTGGATGTAAACGGATGTCCACAAACCAAACAGATAAAACAGAAAAACCTTTACATCTGCCTGCCCATTAACCTGACATGTGTCTCAGGCTAGGTTCACATATGAGCATGCAGCAGCTCACAGTAGGAGTCCAGTGCGTCCTCGTTCACCGTTTCAGGTCAGATTTCAGCCCGAATATTTGGCTGAATTCAGACCTGAAATGGACAAAAAGACGCACAGGGCTTCTGTGCAAATCTGTCAGGTCCCACACTTACCAGACAGATGAGTCCACGTGGGCAGAGGGTAGGCTCCCTTACGTATCCGATTCGGGGCCCCTGGTAAAGCAGACAGGAGGCCCACGAGTGCGGAATGGTATGAGGGCCTGAAGTTAGAGTCCTGGAGCACAGTGGTCTGGCAAGCAACCGGTAGAGCTTGAGACTTGGTAGAACAGATGCTGAGCAGGAGTTAATCAGGCTTGGTCACACACAGGCAGAGGTCGGCAACGGGCTGGCGGCAACGGTACAAGGGAGAAGGCAGAAGCGAGGTCAGGCAAGCCGGGGTCGGGTTCAGGCAGCAGTCAAGGAAGGTCCAAAGGTAGCCGGGTCACAACGGGTAAACACTACGGGGATACAGGAACACAGGATGATCACGGAACAAGACACAGAGCTGTTTGATCAGGCAGCACCGGGTCAGTGTAGAGGCAGGGTTCAAATAGGCTGATTGGCGCCAAAACGCCGCGCACGTGCACGCGCCGATTCGCCAAAGCGCACCGCGCACCCGCACGCGCCCGAGCGCGCCCCCGACACCAGCACGCACGCCCACACCACCGGGCACGTCAAAGGCAGCGCCCACAGGCGGACGTGCGCTATTGCGAACGCGCGTACGCACAAACGCCCGGACGCCACCCCACATGCCATGGCCGGTCAGCCCAGGCGCGCCGGCGCCCACAGCGACACGCGCCCCAGCACGCACAGGGACACGAGCGCCAACGCGCCCCGGCGCGCACCGGCGCCCAACCAGGTAACCTCTCTGACAAAATCGCACCAGAGATATGTGAACCGGTCACAATCTCCTGCTGTGTGAATTGGTTGCGGGGAAACCCGCATTGAATTGAACCCAGCCTTAAGCTCTGGTTTCAGGCTGAAACAGGGGTCTCAAACTGGCGGCCCTCCAGCTGTTGCGAAACTACAAGTCCCATCATGCCTCTGCCTGTCATGCTTGTAACTGTCAGCCTTGCAATGCCTCATGGGACTTGTAGTTTCACAACAGCTGGAGTGTCGCCAGTTTGAGACCCCTGCTCTAAAACAAAAGAAAAAGAAGAAACCTGACTCTTAATAGTATGTTGAGATCTGATCTAGAGTCCGCTATAGAAAGTAGACAACGAATCCCATGTCCAATGACAGACCTAGCATGAACTAAATTTCCTAGCTTTAAATATTGTAGGAATAGCAGACATAGATGCCACTGTCTCTTTAGAACCTGGGCTTCAACAGCCATGTGGTTAAAGCCAGCAACCGTGAAGCAGGATGGCAAAATCAGTCCTTGTGATAGAAGATCCTGATGATCCGGTAGAACCCAAGGAGTATCCATTAGGAATCTTACAGGTAATCATACTCATATTCACCTAGGCAAGCGAGAATTAGAATTGTGATGGACCCCGGTACTCACGAGGAGTATGTCCATCGTATAAGCTTCTCTTGTCCGGTGCCAGCATGATCAAAGATCCTTTAGCTCATCCAGTCACTAGCCATAACTCCGTGTAGGGTGGTAAGAAACATAAGACTGTTTACTGAAACACAGGCACAAGGATTTACACTCTTGGGACAATCCCCCTCTTCTTTGCATAATGACACAGGGTGGGATAAACTGTACATCCAGTAACATGAGACACAAGTACATTCAAACTTTTCAACAAATAATTCAATCAGTAACTGGGCACGTAAACAGCCTTATCAACATAACTAAGAAACAACCAATATATACTATAAACATTTCACAATGGTTAAATAACAAGGTACAGTGGTCACAATATTAATCACCTGTTCAAGAGATGAGCAGACTGACAGAAACAATAGGTCATTTAATTAACAAAATTAACAATGGGACTGCACCCTAAGAGGCATACATTGAGAGAGGCACACAATTGTGTATTCTGTCCACTAGACAAGTCATTAGAAGACAAACCATATCCCAGCAGTCTGAAGTAGTCATTGCTGTTTTGGGCCTAGAGACCCCAGTTTCCTGAGTCTTTGTTTTGGGGATACATGAACTTGAATCCAAAGCAAGCCAACTCCAAGGGTCCCCCAAGCACATACCTTTGAAAGAGTATTGTTCCCCTAAAAGCAAGGGCCCATAGTCAGTAGGCAAGAGGACACCCTACAGTCACCTCCAAAAGCCTCTGTCCATATTTCAACACAAATCACACATATAAGACCCAGGATAATAGGGGTAAAATGAAATGCTGAGTCCGGTGTGGTTGCACTGTGAGTCTGGTTAGGGCAGACCAGGCTGGGCTTCTCAATCACCCTGTGCCCCTAATAGACACAGGGCGATTGGCACATAAGAGGGGCCTGTGGAGCTGAACAAGGAGTTTCCCGACCTCTCTAAGATAGGCTGGGTTCTGTGGGCCCCCTGCCCAAAGTGCCTCCCATCACAAGAATCGCTAGACTTGCCCTCCAGCTTAAGATCTGATCCCTGTGTATGGAGGACAAATCTGTCCTCTTTGCTGACATCACCCACCTGCAACACCTATGGGTGTAAGGACCACTCTCCCGGGTCCTGACGCTTCCAGCTTAGGAAGTATGCCTGCCACTTTCTACACCTAAAATGTACAAGGCTGGAACATTAGGATCCTGTCCTGGGCAGAACTCATCTACCGCTCTTGCCAAAACTTTTTACTCCCTATAGTTTGATGTATGCCACCATGTGGTACTGGCTTTCAGTAGGATGGTCCAACTCTGTAAAGAAAGTCTACTTAGTAAAGAGAGGGATCACAGATTAAGTAAATTCCATGCAGAATTTTTGATATATGAAGATATTAAGCGCTTTAAAATCCAGAATGAGCAAACGCTCCCACTGGCAAAGGAAAACATTGAACAGGTTGGAGTAACATCTCCAGACCTATTCTGCAACAAGAACTTGGGCAATGATACATTGATCCAGATGAACTTGGTGGACTTGCTGGGGATCTGCTAATCTGTGCAGTGACATAGGAATGTTTTAGATGTAAACCCAAGAAGAGGGCAGGGAAAAAAAACTCAGCTTGTAGCCATAGTAGACAAGCTCCCACACCCAAACATCTGAGTAGCAAGCCGGCCAAGTTTATGAAAAGGTTAACAAACCTTGCTGGTGTTCAGGGAGACAAGCTTGTAAGGTTTTGACCTAAGGGGGGCAAGGGAGTGGAGAAAATTTTTTTAATAACAGATGAAGGAGAAGATCTTTTCAGTCTTTACATCAGGCTTATTTCACTCTTGGCACCAGTAGCATTCTTATTGATGTTGTCAAGAGCTGGTCATCCTCTAGTGCAGTGGTCTCCAAACTGCGGCCCAGGCATGGCCCCTTGCTTGCCTTTATCCGGCCCTTGGGGCAGTACTCCTCCAACTGACAGCAATGATTGGACACCATTCCTCTCACTGACAACATCATTAAGGCACTACTCCTCTCACTGATACCAACAAAAGGCACTATCTCTCCCATTAAAACCAATTATGGGGCATTGCTTGCTCCCACTGACCAAAGTCCAGCCCACCCAAAGCCTGAAGGACAGTAAACTGGCCCTTTGCTTAGAAAGTTTGGAGACCCGATTTCAGAGGCGGGTGCGTGATGTGACGCACAAGAGGTGGGGGAGGGGCATGACGGCGGTGCTGTGGAAGCAGGTGGCGGATCCGCTCGTGATGCTAAGAATACCTGCACGCGAAGCGGGGAGCCGACGATCTAGTGGCCGGAGCCGTAAGTAAGACAGCTGTCTCAGCTTACAGCTGAGGACCTCGGGCCGGCCTGGGACCCTCTGTGCGGGCCGAGTGCGCTCTCCTACCTGCTCCCCTTTTGTCATCCTGGATTTGCTCCTGGCTTGAGCCCCCCAGGGCCATCCCCGAGCCGTCCCTCCGCCCCTCTAGCCTCTCTGACATCCCCGGGTTCTGTCCGGTGAAACCACACCTCCAGCCATACCTCCAGCCTCTCTTCATCCCTCGAGCATAGCGGGCGGCAGCGGTCCGCTGGAAGCCACTTCTTCAGCTTCCCGGATATACCCAGGTATCGCCCGAGGCAGTGGCTGGCTGGAAATTTTCAGTGAATTCTAACCTGAGAAGTGGGCCGGAGCTGTGGTCGTCAGTGAATCCCTGGAGCGACCCCCTGGGAGAGAAGATCTGCACTCCAAGCACCAGCTGCAGAGGACTGTATAAGCACCCGAGAAGCGCCTGGTGGCTATCCTGCGGGTTAATGCTAAACTGGTTCAAGGAGTTTGCTGTTTTTCCGTAAAAAAAAAAAAACACATAATACTGTAGATGCCTGAATGACTAGATTTTTGCTTGAGTTATTATTGACTAAGGAATGTGTCATTGCGGATAGCCCTGAATTATTTAGTGTTTGATTCTACACTAAAGGTATCAAGAGCGAACTTTTGATCGCATGGAATAGCACTGTTCTGTGACAAGCACGCACTACGGAGAGGTAGGGAGGCATGGGGGTGGGGATCGGGGTTTGGGGGGGATGGGAACCGGTCCTGCAGGGGCTCCACAATGGGGTATTAAAAGAAACACGTATCATTGCGATGAGGCTCTTTCATAAGAATAAGATGAGATGACAGAGATCATATGCTTGACATATAATGTAAAAGGGTTGAACTCTCCTTCCAAGAGACACAAGGTGTTAAGAGAGATAGAGCATTACAATGCAGATGTCGTGTTTCTTCAGGAAACCCACTCTCACAGGACACACACATTAAGTTGTTTTCCAATTGCTTCCCAAACTGGTTCTATAGTGACTCCCCTATAAAGAGGGCCAAATGGCAATTGGGTTCTCAAAACGGACCAAGTTTGTTCTCTTGGAAAGGAGAGCAGATCTGGATGGCCATTATCTCTTTTTAAAGGTGAGGATCGGAGAAAGGATTTTTACTCTGGCAAATGTATATTGCCCAAATAAAAATTTGATCGAGTATTTGTCTCAAGTCCTGAATAAGCTGATGGATTTCAGGGCAGGAGAGGTGATACTGGCAGGAGATCTCAATTTTTGTTTAGATCCAGTGCTGGACAGTACATCTAGAATACAGGGAGTACGCAGGAAACTCTTAAAAAACATAGGGCATAAATTACACAACTGCCAAATGATTGATGCATGGAGAGTACAACACGCGAAAGCCAGGGATTATACTTTTTTCTCATCAGTTCACGGGTCCTATTCAAGGTTGGATTATTTTATGGTAGACCACAGGTTATTAGAATATGTAAAGGATATGAAGATTGAAATAGCCACGTTGTCAGACCACGCCCCAGTCCTGATGAAGGTGGGGATTCCGGGATCCCGGAGATCCCCATTTTCATGGCATTTGGATGAAAAACTCATTGATAACCCTAACATTAGTAGTAAATTACAGGAAGAAATTGAAGGGTTTCTTTCGATAAATGATACTGGGGAGATTTCAGGATCAGTCCTGTGGGAGGCATTAAAAGCATACATAAGGGGCATCTTGATCTCAATAGAGGTAAGCGAGGAAAAAGAAAGCCCAAAAAGAAAAGCAGATCTTATAAAAGAAATCCATCACCTTGAACAATCTCACAAGGCCGTTTTGGGGAGCCATAACACTCTCCTACAACAATTAATAATAAAAAGAGAAGAACTAAAAGATTTAATGGAGATAGAATCAAAGCGTATCTTAAATAAACATCTAAAAGAGAGATTTAGAAGGAGCAATAAAGTGGGGAAGCATCTGGCAACAGTATTGAAGAGGAAAAGAGTGGCTAACTTTATAGACAGGATTCAAAATAAAAAGGGGGCACTAAAATATACATCTAGAGACATAGCGGAAGAATTTCGGAGATATTGCACAACCCTTTATTCGGTCAGGCAATGCAGGATTTCTACCCAGGAAAGAGAGGAAAGGATGAATGAGTTTTTAAGGAAGGCAGGACTACCAAACCTCTCGGAAAGTGATGCAAAGGAATTAGATGGACCGATCACTGAAGAAGAGATCTTGAGGGCCTTGATGTCATCTCCCTCTGGAAAGAGCCCAGGGCCAGATGGCTTTACAACCTATTTTTACAAAAAATTTAAAGAGTCCCTGGTCCCAAAGCTCTGTCAGATTTTTAACGGGTTGGGGGGTCAGGAGGTGCTATGTGAGGGGGGCCTTGACAGCGTCAGTGACACTAATCCTAAAGGAAGGGAAAGACAGCTCATTGTGTTCGAGCTATAGGTCGATAGCACTGCTGAACGCAGATATTAAATTATTTGCCAAAGTACTAGCCAGAAGATTAAAGGATAAAATGCCATATTGGATCCACCCAGACCAGACAGGTTTTATACCAGGGAGAGAGGAGAGGGACAATGGTGTCAGGTCGCTCCTTATCATGGATGCTATGAAAGCGAATAGGACCCCAGGTCTACTTCTGTCGATAGACGCAGAGAAAGCTTTCGACAGAGTAGACTGGGGATTCATGATCAAGACGTTGAAGGCAGTCGGTCTGGGTAGTACCATGTTGAACTGGATCAAAGAATTGTACAAATCCCCTTCGGCATTTGTTAGAGTAAATGGTACACCATCGGCGGAGTTTAAAATGGAAAACGGGACCAGGCAGGGTTGCCCTCTGTCCCCCCTTTTGCTTGTCTTGACCCTGGAGCCCTTACTGGCCTTGATCCGAAAAAATCCGGATATAAGCGGATGCGTGGTGGGGAGAGATGAACATAAGCTATCGGCTTTCGCCGATGATGTACTGTTTTACATTGTTAAACTGAGAATCTCGATCCCCAACCTACTCGATACCTTGAGGAGATACGGAGAGCTATCAAATTATAAAGTTAACCTTAGTAAGTCAGAAGTTCTAAATATTAACATCGATATACAAGAAGTAGCTAAACTCAAGGAAGTATTTCATTTCCTGTGGAGTAAAAAAATCAGTTATCTGGGGGTTACATTAGCAAACTCTTTAAGGAGAATTTATCTCTTAAACTATATTCCACTCCTAGACGAGATTAAGCAGGAAATTAAAAAAAGTATTCATCTGCCGATCTCCTGGATCGGACGAATACTGTGAAAATGACCTTGGCCTCGAAGATCCTATACAAAATGCAGATGCTCCCTATTCCGCTAGCGCAGACCTATTTCAGGGCATTGAATAATATTATTACCAGATTTATATGGAATAACAAGAAACCACGAATCGCTTACAAGGTCCTGAGCAGGGAAAAAGCACAGGGTGGTCTGGCACTTCCAGACTTTAAAAGATATCACAGCGCGATAGTATTATCACGGGTGATAGATTGGGAAAAGGACTTGATAGATAAAAGATGGGTAAATTTAGAAAAAGATTTGAGTAATGCAAAACTTAATCACTTTATATGGAATCCCCCACATTTTAGGAAGTTAGGCCCTAATACACACATTATAACACGTCACACGTTTAAGACATGGGATCAGCTACACAAACAACTCGCATGGGAGTTCAATTCGCCACTTATTTATTTAAAAGACAAGTTTTTCTGCCTGGGATGGGGGAGGTGGGAGGGAATTGGATAAAAAAAAATGATACACAACTGAAAGATATCACGAAAAATGGTAAAATTGTCACTTTCCAGGAGTTAGCCCTGCTCAAGGACCTAATGAAAATTGATGCGTGGCGATATAACCAGCTTGCGCACTTTACCAAAAGTCTCCCAGGTCCTATCAGATAAGAAAAACTATAGGCCTTTGGAGAAACTGTTCTTGAGGGATAAAGTAATAAGGAAAACAACGGAACTGTATAAAATACTGATGGATAAGGGAGAGGGAGCGATACCGATATATATAAAAAAAATGGGAATTCGAATTGGGACCTGTATCTAGTGGAGTGACATGGGAGGCCATATTCAACGCAACACACAAATCAGCAGTGGACATGAAAATGATAGAAACAAATTATAAATCTAGATGGTATGCAACACCAGATAAAATAAATAAGTTCCAACCGGATAAACCCTCAAATTGTTGGAGGGGGTGTACCGACAGAGGAACGATGGCTCACCTCTGGTGGGATTGCCCAATTATTAAAAAATTCTGGCAGGAAGTGCTAAAGATTATAGAGGAGGTAACGGGAAAAGTGATTATGGAGGACCCTTGGGTGTGTATGTTCCATGGGACAGAAAGTCATAATAGAAAGTACACTGCATCCCTAACTCCGGTATTACTAAACTCGGCGAAAAGCCTAATCCCCAAAGAAATGGCAAGAGGTAGAGGGCCCAAACATTCGCGACTGGCTAACAAGAGTTAATGAAATCTATATCTTAGAGGTGGTCGAGGTTGAAGACATCGGGCCAGGGGAAGAAGCAGATTCTGATAGAGATAAGTGGGCGAAGTGGTTATCCTTTAAAAAAACAGGGAGATTTGCAGAGTTGTTTTTGTAAGAATTTATGCTCTCATTGGAAGCACCACTGCAGGACGGGGGGGGGGGGGGGGGGGCTGTGCTGGGATTCCAAGTAGCATTCATTGGGTTAGTTTGGGTTGTGCGGTTTGTATTTTTGTAAAAGATAAACAAAGAATTATAAAATTACAAAAAAAAGCAAAGGCTACGCTACTATGATGTGATGATAATTGAGAGGGGATAAAAATGAGCTATAAATAGTGATTTAAACCTCTCAAATGAATTCGCTGAAGTAGCAAAAAAAAAAGAAAAAAAAAAAGTTTGGAGACCCCTGCTCTAGTAGAAACGGTAGGGACTGTGTTAAGGTGGGATACTGCCGAATTCACAATGGGAATAGACCGCCTCTGAACAAAATTCTTACTAAACAGCTACAAGGCTAATTAATTTTGGGGAAGAAAAAGGCTTGTTAGTAGGTTTCCAATCTCCATAGAGAAATAGTTGAAAAAGCAAAAGGGCAAGATTTTTCAGTCTTATGAAAAAGTCTGACGGGAGCTTTTCATCGTATATTCTGATCGTGTGTATGCCCAATCGGACTTTTTCGAAAATTCTGACGGACCTAGAAAGAGAACATGTTCTAAATTTTTCTGACGGAACCAATTCCCATCGGGAAAATCGCTCGTCTGTATGCTTTCCCTATGTACCAAAAACAACACATGCTCTGAAGCAAATACGAGACGGAAGCTATTGGCTATTGAACTTCCGTTTTCTAATCCCGTTGTACGTCACCGTGTTCTGGACGGTCAGAATTTAGTGTGAGCATGTGTATGCAAGACAGCTTGAGCGGAATTCCGTCTGAAAAACCTTCAGAGTTTATTCCTACGGGAAAACTGGTCATGTGTACAGGGCATTAGAAGTCTAAATGAATCAGGACTGGCAGCAACACTAATAAAAGCAAAATGTTGATCCTCTAGCTTTAGAGTAGCACAGATTAATAGGTGCCAAATGGTCTACTTTAACCACTTTACCTCCAGGCCAATTAGGATTCCCAAACATGGTAACGTACAATACTGTGGCCCGTGCAGGCACACCGACAAACTGGTATATCACTTCCTGCTTCCAGGTTAGGGGCGCACCAATGCATGCCTCTCCGCGGACACCTGCTGTGATTGTATACAGCGGGAGTTTGTCAGCAGGTCCCGGCTATTGATTAATGGCTGGGACCTATTGATTGGCCGTGTTTAATCACAAACCAGAGCCCTGTGTTGTCATTCAATGCAGGGCTCTGTACATAGGGAACAATATCTCTGTTTCTTCTCCCTTCTCTAATCAAGATGTTAAACTATTCCCAGCCAGTGTCATTAGTACAGTGATAGTGTATAGTACCATCACTGTATTAGTGTCACTGGTGATGTCAGTATCATTTATATGAGATTTATATATTATATGAGATTTATATAGCACCAACAGTTTACTCAGCGCTTTACAATGTATAAGGGGGACAACACAATTACAGTACAGTTCAATACAAAAGGTACAGGAGGGCCCTGCTCGTAGAGCTTACATTCTAAAGGGAGGGGATGGTGGTACAAAAGGTAATAGCTGCAAAGAATGATTTGATGGGGGTGGCTCAGGGACAGTTATGTGGGTGTGGGATAGGCTTCCCTGAATAAATGAGTTTTCAAGGATCTCCTAAAGGTGGACAGGGTAGGGGCTGATCGGACATACTGGGGCAGGGAATTCCAGAGGATGGGAGAGGCTCTGGAGAAGTCCTGAAGGCGAGCATGGGAGGAGGTAACAAGGGAGCTAGAGAGCAGGAGGTCCTGGGAGGAGCGGAGGGGGCGATTTGGGCGATATCTGCAGATGAGGTTGGTGATGTAGATGGAGGCGATGTTGTGAATGGCCTTGTATGTTATGGTTAGCATTTTGAATTTTACACGGTGGGGTAGGGGAAGCCAGTGAAGGGATTGGCAGAGAGGAGCAGCAGTCACGGATCGATTAGTGAGGTGTATTAGTCTAGCAGCAGCATTCATAATAGACTGAAGGGGGGATAGCCTGCTTAAGGGTAGGCCATTAAGGAGAGAGTTGCAATAGTCGAGGCGGGAAATAATCAAGGAGTGAATAAGTTGTTTTGTAGTGTCATTAGTCAGGAAGGGTCGAATTTTGGAGATGTTGCGGAGGTTAAGGCGGCAGGATTTAGCCAGTGATTGGATATAGGGGCTGAAGGAGAGGTCAGAGTCAAGGATTACACCCAGGACTCTGGCATGTGTGGAGGGACCAATGGTTGTGTTGTTGATATTAATAGTGAAGTTACAGGGGAGGGACCGTGAAGGAGGAAATATAACAAGCTCGGTTTTAGAAAGATTAAGTTTGAGGAAGTGGTGTGACATCCATACCGATATGTCATTCAGCAAGTTTGAGATCCGTGAGGAGATAGTGGGGGTGAGTTGGGGAGTGGAGAGATAGATCTGTGTGTCATCGGCATAGAGATGGTATTGGAAGCCATGGTAGGTGATCAACTGGCCCAGGGAAGAGGTATAGAGTGAGAAAAGGAGAGGCCCAAGGACAGAGCCTTGGGGTACCCCAACAGAAAGAGGAAGGGGAGCGGAGGAGATGGAGTTGTAAGTGATTCAATTGCCTACCGCGCTATTGCAGTCCCATTAAAAGTCGCTGTTCACTGCTATTAGTATATAAAAAAAAAATTCCGGTATATATACACCATAGTTTGCAGATGCTATAATTTTCAGGCAAACCAATCTATATACAGTGGGGACGGAAATTTTTCACTCTTTGTTATATTGCAGCCATTTGCTGAAATCATTTAAGTTATTTTTTTTTCCTCATTACTTGTACACACAGCACCCCATATTGACAGAAAAACACAGAATTGTTGACATTTTTGCAGATTTATTAAAAAAGATAAACTGAAATATCACATGGTCCTAAGTATTCAGACCCTTTGCTGTGACACTCATATCGTTAACTCAGGTGCTGTCTATTTCTTCTGATCATCCATGAGATGATTCTACACCTTCATTTGAGTGCAGCTGTGTTTGATCATACTGATTGGACTTGATACTGATTGGACTTGATTAGGAAAACCACACACCTGTCTATATAAGACCTTACAGCTCACAGTGCATGTCAGAGTAAATGAGAATCATGAGGTCAAAGGAACTGTCTGAAGATCTCAGAGACAGAATTGTGGCAAGGCACAGATCTGGCCAAGGTTACAAAAAAAATTCTGCCTCACTTAAGGTTCCTAAAATTACAGTGGCCTCCATAATTCTTAAATGGAAGACGTTTGGGACAATCAGAACCCTTCCTAGAGCTGGCCGTCCGGCCAAACTGAGCTATCGGGGGAGAAGAGCCTTGGTAAGAGAGGTAAAGAAGAACCCAGAGATCACTGTGGCTGAGCTCCAGAGATGCAGTCGGGAGATGGGAGAAAGTTGTAGAAAGTCAACCATCACTGCAGCCCTCCACCTGTCGGGGCTTTATAGCAGAGTGGCCCGATGGAAGCCTCTCCTCAGTCCAAGACACATGAAAGCCCGCATGGAGTTTGCTAAAAAACACCTGAAGGACTCCAAGATGATGAGAAATAAGATTCTCTGGTCTGATGAGACCAAGATAGAACGTTTTGGCCTTAATTCTAAGCGGTATTTGTGGAGAAAACCAGGCACTGCCACTCATCACCTGTCCAATACAGTCCCAACAGTGAAGCATGGTGGTGGCAGCATCATGCTGTGGGGGTGTTTTTCAGCTGCAGGGACAGGACAACTGGTTGCAATCGAGGGAAAGATGAAAGCGGCCAAGTACAGGTATATCCTGGACGAAAACCTTCTCCAGAGTGCTCAGGACCTCAGACTGGGCAGAAGGTTTACCTTCCAACAAGACAATGACCACAAGCACACAGCTAAAATAACTAAGGAGTGGCTTCACAGCAACTCCGTGACTGTTCTTGAATGGCCCAGCCAGAGCCCTGACTTAAACCCAATTGAGCATCTCTGGAGAGACCTAAAAATGGCTGTCCACCAACGTTTACCATCCAACCTGACACAACTGGAGAGGATCTGCAAGGAGGAATGGCAGAGGATCCCCAAATCCAGGTGTGAAAAACTTGTTGCAAGACGTAACAAAAAAACATTTTGGCCAAAATGTATGAAGAAACTTGATTTTTTTCTATTGTATATGTTTTATAGCAGAAAGTAAAAAGTATTGTTTTTTTCCAAATATTTGGTCTTTTTTCTGTTTATGGAATAAAAAAAAAAAAACCAAATCTATTTGTGTGTAAAAAAAAAAGGATATAACTTTCTTTGAACACAGTGTTGCATGACAGCGCAGTTGCCAGTTAACCGCTTGCCGACCACCTGCCGTCCTGCGCGAATTGCCATAGCTGTAAGGCGGGTGCTTTAAGGAGTATAGGGCACCCTCCAGGTGATGTAGGAGCCCGTGCGCGTGGCCGGTGGCCGCGATGGCTGTCGGCTACCCGCGATTACTCCTGAGAAGGAGAGAATGTAAACAGACAGATCTCCGTTCTGTTCTGGGTGAGGAGAGTGATCTGTTGTTCTTACTGCTTAGGAACAATAATCAGTCTCCTCCCCCAGGCAATCCCATCCCCCCACAGTTAGAAACACTCCCTAGGACACACATTTAACCCCTTAATCGCCCCTTAGTGTTGTTAACCCCTTCCCTGCCAGTGACATTTACACAGTGATCAATGGCTATTTATAGCTCTGATCAGACGGGACAGGAATAAGGAAGAGAAAATGTATTTACTGTTATTATGACACCTGGAAGTATCTAGCGTTGTTCAATGATAAACTGAGAATTTTTCACAATGCTAGTGATGAAAGTTCCCAGGTGTACGCCCGTGGAACTGTTCCAAACTATGGTAGCTTAAAGTCTCCATAGGCAACGTTTTAAAAGCCTTTACAGATCACTTGTTTAGAGTTACACAGGTTGTCTGATGTTAGAAATACTGCTCTTGTCCTGCCATTGCAGCGATATCTAACATGTGTGGCGCGACCACCGTTTGCATATGTGTGAAAGACCTATGTGCACATTAGCCTTTGCATAAGGTGGGGGGGTGTATGGTGGTTGTTTGTGCTTTAAATTTTATTTAAATGTTTGTTTGTTTTTTAACACTGTACCTTTCTTTTTTTTTTTTGAAAGGATGAACATATTTCTCTCCTTGCCTCCATGGCATCTGATCAAATTAAGATTGGTTTGATCAGATGCTGTACAAGCCGGCAATGGCTTGTCAACACACAAACCAAAACCGTAAGTGAAATCCTTGTCGCTTCCAGTTTCTGATGTCACAAAAGAGGGAGAGAGCCCAGCCACACCTGATAGAATCAAAGAGAACTTAAGTTTAGAATAGATTCTAAGATCAGAGGAAAACACGATTCCAGGCTGCAGATGTGGACACCAAAGACCTGCCTCTGCATGCAGCTCCAGAACCATTACAAGAATGTAAGCTAAGGGCACCTAGTACAGCAAACCCCCCCCCCCCCCCCCCCATGTCTAAATGTAGATATGTTGCTACTGTGTGGCAGTAAAGCAACAAATTGGCTCAAGGGGGGTGTATAGTGATAAGAGGGCCCTAGTGAAAGATAGGTGGAACAATAAAGTGCCAGTGCTCAATATTCCATAATCAATGTGAACAATTGGTTCAACTATAAAAAATACATAATTTCCATAATTAAGGGAACAATGAGAACAAATCAATGTGAAAATAATAAAGAAAGGAAATGTAAAGAGTAATGTGCATCAGTAAACAACCAGCAGATATATCAAACACCAGCCATCAGATATATCAAAACAAACATCCACAATTATGTGAAATATTCTGATCTGTTACACCATCACATGCATCATTATTATAATCATAAGTGAACAATAGGAACGTCAGTTAAATAAAGTGCAATATGCATCAATAAACAGTCAGCAGATATACTGGTATCATAAAAAAAAAAAAAAAACGTCCATAAATTATGTGAAGTTTTCTGATTTATTACACCATCACCACTGCCAAAAGCGATTTTGGATATAGTAACACCCGGTGAGTAAATGTAAGTATCCTACTTACCAGACCACCATGACCTCTTTAATTAAAAAGATAGGTCAGGTGGGGCTTTGTATGATAAAACATCTATAGCCTGTACTGGTACCAAAGGTATAAGCCAGGGGAAGCTCCGCCACAATGATGTTTTAGAGAAAAGATGAAAAAGGCAATACCATAGCGTAATTCTGTTTATTCAAAAACAGTATAAAAATAACAGGCCAAGTGGCCGCTTACTTTAAAAGTGCCTTCCTTTGGTACAGTTGTACCTTTACCTTTACTCACCGGGTGTCGTTATATTCAAAATCGCTTTTGGCAGTGGTGATGGTGTAATAAATCATAAAACCTCACATAATTTATGGACGTTTTTCTTTTTTGATATATATGCTGGCTGTTTATTGATGCATATTGCACTTTATTTAACTTACGTTACTATTGTTAACTTGTGATCATAATGATGATGCATGTGATGATGTAACAGATTAGAATATTTCACATGATTTTGGATGTTTGTTTTGATGCATCTGCTGGCTGGTGTTGCCGGCTGGTGTTTGATATATCTGCTGGCTGTTTACTAATGCACATTACACTTTACATTTCCTTTCTTTATTATTTTCATATTTATTTGTTCTCATTTTTCACTTAATTATGGAAACTATGTATTTTTTATAGTTGAACCAATTGTTCACATTGATTATGGAATATTGAGCACTAGCACTTTATTGTTCCACTTATCTTTCACTAGCGCCCCTTATCACTATACACCCACCATAAGCTCAAAGCTTGCTTATTAAGCACATTGAGGGGAGCAGCTTTAATTTAATTTCACCCATAGCACAGAGTTCTTCTTTTTTAAATTGGCTCAAGGTATCAGGAAGGGCCTCTGTTACTCCCAAAGCCTGGACAGTTGATAGCTGGAATGGGTAGGATGAACCATAGGTGACCAAAGTCACTGTAGGCAGGCAGCAGGAACAGCACGGTGTTCCACATGGCTCTTTTCAAGCAGGAGCAGAAACAGGCAGATGCTTCCTGGACACTATGTTGGAAGGAAGCATGCACGTGAAACTCCACCACCTGAATGGTACCAATATTCAGTCTCACAGCGATAACCACTACCACAAAACAAAACTGGCAGGACAGGGATTAAAAGTGCCCAACAGCTCAAATAAATGAGGTAGATTTCACTAACCATCCCCATAGGTTGTTTTAAAAGATTAGGACATTTTGAGTAGACTTTACTGGTACCAGAAAAGTAACAGCATTACAAAATATTACAAAATATAGCTCTAGAAGCTCTCAATGATTCACCACATAGTATATATCATATTGGATCCCTGTTACTACTGAGTCAAAGAGGTCGACGTTTTGTTTTATGCTTCCTCAGGACCTTATTTCCTTGAGCATGGGATGTGGTAACAAGGGAGCTAGAGAGCAGGAGGTCCTGGGAGGAGCGGGGGGGACGATTTGGGTGATATCTGTAGATAAGGTTGGTGATGTAGATGGGGGCAATGTTGTGAATGGCCTTGTAGGTTATGGTTAGCATTTAGAATTTTACGCGGTGGGGTAGGGGAAGCCAGTGAAGGGATTGGCAGAGAGGAGCAGCAGTCATGGGTTGGTTAGTGAGGTGTATTAGTCTAGCAGCAGAATTCATAATAGACTGAAGGAGGGATAGCCTGCTTAAGGGTAGGCCATTAAGGAGAGAGTTGCAGTAGTCAAGGCGGGAAATAATCAAGGAGTGAATAAGTTGCTTTGTGGTGTCATTAGTCAGGAAGGGTCGAATTCTGGAGATGTTGCGGAGGTTAGGGCGGCAGGATTTAGCCAGTGATTGGATGTGGGGGCTGAAGGAGAGGTCAGAGTCAAGGATTACACCCAACACCCTGGCATGTGTGGAGGGACCAATGGTTGTGTTGTTGATATTAATGGTGAAGTCACAGGGGGGGGGGACCGTGAAGGAGGAAATATAACAAGCTCAGTTTTAGAAAGATTGAGTTTGAGGAAGTGGTGCGACATCCATATCGATATGTCATTTAGTAAGTTTGAGATCCGTGAGGAGATCGAGGGGGTGAGTTGAGGAGTGGAGAGATAGATCTGTGTGTCGTCAGCATAGAGGTGGTATTGGAAGCCATGGGAGGTTATCAACTGGCCCAGGGAAGAGGTAGAGAGTGAGAATAGGAGAGGCCCAAGGACGGAGACTTGGGGTACCCCAACAGAAAGAGGAAGGGGAACGGTGGAGATGGAGTTGTAAGTGACACTGAAAGTGCACTGAGATAGGTAGGAGGAGAACCAGGATAAAGCAGAATCACGGAGGCCAAGGGAGTGTAATTTGCTGAGGAGGAGCAGGTGGTCAACTGTGTCAAAGGAAGCAGAGAGGTCTAAAAGTATGAAAATGGAGTAGTGCCCATTGGTTTTAGCAGTTAGTAGGTCATTGGTTAGTTTTAGTAGGGCAGTTTCAGTAGAATGTTGTGGGTGGAAGCCAGACTGTAGGGGGTCGAGAAGGTTGTTGTCCATGAGGTAGCGACTCATTTGGTCATGGACAAGGCGTTCGATGAGCTTGAAGGCAAACGGGAGCAGGGAGATGGGTCTTAAGTTATTCAAACAGGTGGGGTCTAGTGAGGGTTTTTGAGTATGGGGATAACCAGTGCATGTTTGAGCGGGGAAGGAAAGGTGTCGGAGCAGAGGGAGAGGTTGAAGATGTGGGTTAGGGAGTTGAGGATAGAGTGGGAAGGTGGTTGAAGTAATTGAGAGGGGACAGGGTGGGCCATGGAGAGGAGTTTATCAACTTCATCTGTGGTAACTGGGCAAAAGGAGGAGAGTATTGAGTGTGGTGTTGGACCAGATGTGTTGGGTAGGGGAGGAGTTTGAATGCTGGATATCTCCTTGCGAATTGTGTCGATTTTGCAATTAAAATGGGTGGCAATCTGTTGAGCGGTAAGCAAGTTGGTGGGTGGGGGTAGTGGGGGGTGAAGTAAGGAATTAAGGGTAGAAAAGAGTTGACGAGGTCTGGATGAGAGGGTTTTGATGAGAGTATTGTAATAGGTTTGTTTAGCAGTGTGGAGGCAGGAATTGTATTTGAGAAGGGCAGATTTGTAGAGGGTAAAGTCTTGCAGGGATTTAGATTTATGCCATGCTCGCTCAAGAGCAGGGCTGTGTCTCTTAAGACTTCTGGTGTCATCTGTTTGCCAGGGTTGTTGCAGATGGGGCCTGATTCTGCGTGTAGAAAGAGGAGCAAGTATGTCTAGGGAGGATGACAACGTGGTGTTGTAGATGGAAGTGGTTAGGTCTGGGCAGGACAGGGGTGCGATTTTGTCATAAAGGCCATCAGTAGCAGAGTGAAGAAGGGAAGGGTTGAGGTTGCGAAGGTTTCTGCGGGTAGTGGTTTGTGGGTTGGCAGCATGGGATGTAGGAGACAAGGAGAGTGTGAAACGGATAAGGTTGTGATCAGAGAGAGGAAAGCGGGTGTTAGAGAGATTGCAGGGAGTGCAGCGATGGGAGAATACAAGGTCAAGAGTGTTGCCATTGGAGTGAGTGGTGGTTTGTGTCCATTGTGTAAGGTTAAAAGAGGAGGCTAGGTTGATAATATACATAATGATCAATTCTATGTGTGCTTCCATTTGGAAGAGTGAAGGATACTCCTTCTAAAATCCAGTTACAGTACTCGCAACTACCACATTGATGCATGCCCTTCAATTGTTCAGTTGACTCAGAAGATTCCTGGAAATGACTATGGACTAAGCGATCCTTAACCACCTCAATACTGGGCACTTTCACCCCTTTCCTTCCCAGACCAATTGTCAGAGGAATAATAGAAACTTTGTTTGCCAGTACCGGCATTTCCCTGTACGCCTGCGTGGCAGAATGGCTAATAGGCGTACGCGGGTACGCAATTCAGCAGACCGCGTCACGGCGTAACGGCGCACATAGACGTGCAAGTTAGCGGGCGGTGAAACGGCGAAACGGCGTAAGCACGTACGCACGTACGCATCTTAGCCGCACACGTGGGTTCCCCTATTAGCCCTATAAAAGGCAGCCCAGCTCTCTGGCTTATTGCTGGTTTGTCATTTCAGCTTCTGTGTTCCTGTTCCTTGTTCTGCTATTGACTCCTGCCTGTTGTGACCCGGATTTCCTTGACCATCCTTGAACTTCTCCTACACCTTGACCTCGGCTTGCTTAAACGGATTCCTCTTCAGTCTGCTCCAGTGTTTGACCCCCGGCTTCTCTTTAAAGACTTCGCTACTGCCTGCTCCAGTGTTTGACCCCCGGCCTGTCTTGGACTCTCCTATTGATTGATTCCTGTGTATGACCTTGGCTTGTTTAAACGGACTTCCTTCCTACCGGCTTGCTGTGTTTGACCCCCTGGCTTCTCTACATACTTGTTCCAGTTATCTACTTCAGGTCCAAGGTGTTGGAGCCCCAGTCTGATTCCTCTGCTGATCACCGTCCGGGTGTACCCTGCACGGACTACTACCAGACAGAAGTTCAACACGCAGGCTCCTACTAGTGCCTGGCGACCCGTGCCTCTCTGTGCCCGATACCCTCTGTGCCACCTCCAGGGGTATAGCGCACTCAGCTGCAAGGGGAGCCGCTCTCAGCATCTCGGCCCTGGTGAGTACCCTGACAGTACAAACCAGCCATGTCAGAGGCCGACAGAGCTGGTTCTCCCCTTGAGGCACTCTGTCAGCAGGTGACAGCTCTTACTCAGGCTGTCCAAAGACTCCAAGATGGCTACTTCCAAATTGAGGGCCGTCTCCAGCACCTGATGTCTGCTCCAGCTCCTTCAGATGCAGCCTCAGCCAGCGGGGTGGCCTCTCCCCAAGGTCAAGTCACCCCAGCATCTTCAGTTGTAACGACTCTCCCTGAACCCAGAGTCCCCACTCCGGAACGTTTTTCTGGAAACCGGAAGAAATTTAGAGCTTTTAAAAATGCTTGCCTACTGTATCTAGCTCTTCAACCCAGGACTTTCCATACAGAATCCATAAAAGTGGGATTCGTTATTTCACTACTATCTGAAGAACCACAATCTTGGGCTCATAATCTTCTTGAACAGAAGAGTCCTTTATTAGACTCAGTTGAAACTTTCTTTGCTGCTATGGCTCAGTTATATGATGACCCGCAACGCACAGCTACTGCTGAATCCATTCTGCACACCCTTACCCAAGGAAAAAGACCAGTAGAGGATTATACCGTGGAATTTCGTAAATGGTCTGGAGACACCACCTGGAATGAGGCCGCCCTTAAATACCAGTACCGTCAGGGCCTCTCTGAAACACTTAAAGACGAATTGGCACGGGTGGATACCCCTGACTCTTTGGAAGATCTGATCCAACTCGCCACTAAGCTCGACAGACGTCTGCGGGAGCGTCGCTCTGAACGCTTCCAGTCTTCCCGACCTACCTGGATGTTACCCCGGGTTCCTCCAGTTCCTGTGCCTATCGCGGGTCCCTCAGCTTCTGCTGACAGTGAGCCCATGCAACTGGGACTGGTCCGGTCCCCACTCACTCCTGATGAGAGACTGCGACGGCGTCAAGCCAATCTTTGCCTCTACTGCGGAGAAGCTGGCCATTTCCTTCGTAACTGCCCTGTGAGACCCAGTAAGTACCGCTTACGGCATGCTATGAACTTTCAAGTTGCTGACTCAACCAAGTCTCACCTTATCCTACCGGTCTCATTACAGGTGGCGGAAGAGGGAATTCGACTGCTGGCTATCGTTGACTCCGGAGCATGCAGCTGTTTCCTGGATGCATCTCTTGCCCAAAGTCTGCACATCCCTCTTCAAGATAAAAAACAGCTCCTTCAGATTTACCTGGCAGACGGGTCTCTACCCAACTCAGGACCCATCACTCAAGAAACCAAGCCCATTCTTGTCTCTACAGACTCTGGTCATCAGGAATTTCTTTGCTTCAACATCATCAACTCACCCATGTTTCCCATTATCTTGGGGTTCCCGTGGCTAATGGCACACGACCCTCAGATCCTTTGGAGTAAAAAAGAAATTCTCTTCTCTTCAGCATACTGCTCCCAGCATTGTTTTGTGCCAACCTCCAATAAGACTGTCCCCTGTTTGACTGTACAACCAGTGCCAGATACGCTTACACATGTCCCTGCAGCATATCACGAATTCCTGGACGTTTTTGATAAAAAGAAGGCCGATAGTTTACCACCTCATCGGCATTATGATTGCCCCATCGATCTGTTGCCCGGCTCCGAGATTCCGTTTGGCCGAATTTTTCCCTTGTCGGAGACCGAGTTGGAAGCTCTCCGCCTCTACATTGATGAAAACCTTGAAAAAGGATTTATTCGTCCTTCTTTCTCCCCAGCAGGGGCTGGTATCTTTTTTGTCGAGAAAAAGGATGGATCTCTCAGACCATGCATAGACTATAGACAACTTAATAAAATCACCATCAAAAATCGATACCCACTTCCCCTCATTCCTGAACTGTTCCAGCGGTTTCGATCTGCCCAAATATTTACCAAATTGGATTTACGAGGGGCATACAATCTTGTTCGGATACGTGCTGGGGACGAATGGAAGACAGCCTTCAGGTCCAGATTCGGTCACTTTGAGTATCTGGTGATGCCGTTTGGGCTCTGTAATGCCCCAGCTACATTCCAGCATCTAGTCAATGATATTTTCCGGGAATTCCTAGATAACTTTGTCATTGTCTATCTTGACGATATTTTGATTTTCTCTACCACTTTAGAATTACATCGAGACCATGTCAAGAAAGTCCTTTCAGTTCTCAGAAAACACGGCCTGTTTCTAAAAGGAGAGAAGTGTGAATTTGAAAAGACTACCATCCAGTTCCTGGGCTTCATCATCACTACTGAAGGGGTAGCCATGGATCCACAAAAAGTTAAAGCCATCCAGGAGTGGCCGGCCCCCTCAGACAAAAAAGGAGTCCAGCGATTTATCGGCTTTGCCAATTTTTATCGCAGGTTTATTAGGGGGTTCTCCTCAATTATCTCTCCCATCACTCAATTAACTCATCAACAAATCAAATTCCGATGGTCCCAGGAAGCTCAAGATGCCTTTGCCAAACTAAAGAATCTATTCACGTCAGCTCCCATACTTCAGCATCCGGATCCCACTCTACCTTATGTACTTGAAGTTGATGCCTCAGAATCCGCCACAGGAGCCATCTTGTCTCAGAGAAGTGGTATTAAGGCACTTCTCCATCCAGTAGCCTTTGCCTCCCGCAAACTAAGTCCTCCAGAGAAAAATTATAATGTTGGTGACCGGGAATTATTAGCCATAAAAACTGCCCTTGAGGAATGGAGATACTTACTGGAGGGTGCGTCCCAGCCCATCATGATCTTCACGGACCACAAGAACCTGGAGTATCTCCGAACAGCCAAACGTCTTAGGCCCCGACAAGCCCGATGGGCATTATTCTTCTCCAGGTTCAATTTCCATATCTCCTATCGACCTGGGTCAAAAAATGGGAAGGCGGACGCACTTTCCCGTATGTTTCCAGAGGCCAATGAGTCAACAGAACCTGAAACCATCCTATCCTCTCACAATTTTCTTCATCTCATTCAACCTAACCTTCAATCTGCTATTGAACAGGCCTCTAGGCAATGCACGGAATCCGAGATATCCTCCTTAGAAAAAAGAGATGGTTTGCTGTGGGCCCAGGACAAGGTTTTTGTCCCCTCCTCTGTAAGGCTTAGAATTTTACAGACTTTCCATGATCACAAAATGGCAGGACATTTCGGAGTACGGAAGACTTCTGAATTAGTTCACCGCTCTTTCTGGTGGCCGGGTTGGAGGCAAGACTGTAAAAAGTATGTTCAATCCTGCATTACCTGCCAACGCAGCAAAGGGTCAAACACTAAAGCTTGGGGCCTCCTTAGACCCCTATCTATCCCTGAAAGACCTTGGAGTGAGGTTTCTTTGGACTTCATTGTTGATCTACCTCCCTCTGAAAATTTTTCCACCATCTTAGTAGTGGTGGATCGCCTCTCAAAGATGGCACACTTTCTACCGATGATTGGTACCCCTTCTGCTTTGGCTACAGCAAATGTTTTTATTAAAGAAATAATAAGACTCCATGGCGTTCCCCACAACATCACCTCTGATAGAGGAATTCAATTTACCTCAAAATTCTGGAAAGACCTTTGTAAATCCCTGGAAATCAAAACCTCCTTTTCTTCAGCATACCATCCCCAAAGCAACGGCCAAACAGAAAGGACAAATCAGACCTTGGAGCAATATCTCCGTTGTTTCTGCTCTAGCTCTCAGGATAATTGGTCAACCCTTCTCCCCTGTGCGGAGTTCGCCTATAATAATGCCACACACTCTGCCACCAATCAGACGCCTTTTTGGGCCAACTATGGGTTCCACCCATCTTTTCTGCCAAACTCCATTCCAGAAGTCACAACCCCCGCAGTTCAAGATCGAGTAAATCTCATCCAATCTAATTTTTTACAGATCCAAAAGGCCATGAAGGAAGCTCAAGACAGCTATAAGGAATATTACAACAAAGGGAGAAGAAACAATCCAGAATTTAAGGTTGGGGATAAGGTTTGGCTATCTGCTGTCAATCTTAGATTACCCTGTCCCTCACGTAAACTTGGCCCAAAATTCATTGGTCCTTTTGAAGTAAAAAGGGTAATTAATCCTGTGGCCTTCGAACTAACCTTACCCAGTACTCTTAGAATCCATCCAGTGTTCCATGCATCCCTACTAAAACCAGTAGTTCCCAATTCTTTTTCAGGAAGGGAGGAACCTCCACCTCCACCAGTGGAGGTAGAGGGTGAAGAAGAATTTGAGGTGGAAGCAATTATGGACTGTAGAAAGAGGGGTAGGCAGACTCAGTATCTGGTGAAATGGAAAGGGTACCCACCGGAAGATAACTCCTGGGAACCTGCCAATAATATACACGCACCTCGTTTGGTTCAGAATTTTCACAGACGACACCCAGGGATATTAGCCAGGTTGGGCATCCGGAGGTTGCCCCTCGGGGGGGGGCACTGTCAGAGGAATAATAGAAACTTTGTTTGCCAGTACCGGCATTTCCCTGTACGCCTGCGTGGCAGAATGGCTAATAGGCGTACGCGGGTACGCAATTCAGCAGACCGCGTCACGGCGTAACGGCGCACATAGACGTGCAAGTTAGCGGGCGGTGAAACGGCGAAACGGCGTAAGCACGTACGCACGTACGCATCTTAGCCGCACACGTGGGTTCCCCTATTAGCCCTATAAAAGGCAGCCCAGCTCTCTGGCTTATTGCTGGTTTGTCATTTCAGCTTCTGTGTTCCTGTTCCTTGTTCTGCTATTGACTCCTGCCTGTTGTGACCCGGATTTCCTTGACCATCCTTGAACTTCTCCTACACCTTGACCTCGGCTTGCTTAAACGGATTCCTCTTCAGTCTGCTCCAGTGTTTGACCCCCGGCTTCTCTTTAAAGACTTCGCTACTGCCTGCTCCAGTGTTTGACACCCGGCCTGTCTTGGACTCTCCTATTGATTGATTCCTGTGTATGACCTTGGCTTGTTTAAACGGACTTCCTTCCTACCGGCTTGCTGTGTTTGACCCCCTGGCTTCTCTACATACTTGTTCCAGTTATCTACTTCAGGTCCAAGGTGTTGGAGCCCCAGTCTGATTCCTCTGCTGATCACCGTCCGGGTGTACCCTGCACGGACTACTACCAGACAGAAGTTCAACACGCAGGCTCCTACTAGTGCCTGGCGACCCGTGCCTCTCTGTGCCCGATACCCTCTGTGCCACCTCCAGGGGTATAGCGCACTCAGCTGCAAGGGGAGCCGCTCTCAGCATCTCGGCCCTGGTGAGTACCCTGACACCAATTTTCAGCTTTCAGTGCTCTTACACTTTGAATGACAATTACTCAGTCATGCTACACTGTACCCAAATAAAATTTTTATGATTTTGGAGGCGTGGCCTGACCAGGATCCGAATAGGACGTGCTGCTGCAGAGCTCCTGTAATCCCCCTGCAGAATCCTTGCCATCCATCCTCCAGCAAGGCAATCCTGCTCCCCACAAGGCATCCAGGGCTAACCAGACAGCCAGCGAGCCGCTCGAGCCTGTATCGTGGCTTTCTTCTGTGTTTGAGGCCGCCTGTACGACAGGCCGCGGCTCCAGCCTAGCTCCGGGAGCGGCGGCCATCCTGCTACACCCGGCCGCAGTCCCGGCGCCAAATCCTGGCCCCCCAGACCTCCCTTTAAGTGGCTCATCCTCCACACGGAAACCCGGAGACCACCTGCCACCCACTGATGCCCCTGCACGGTGGCTTGAAAACAGAAAAACAGCTCTGGCCCTGTGAACAGTGGCCATCTTGCTGCACCCGGCCATGCTGCTGGAGCCTAATCCTGGCTTCCCAGACCTCCCTATCCACGGTTATTCCTCCCCACGGCAACCAGAGACCACCCACCGACATCCCTCCAAGGCAGCCTGCAGGTGAAAAAACAGCTCCGGCCCTGTGAACAGCGGCCATCTTGCTCCACCCGGTGGCCATCTTGCTATACCCGGCGCTCACCATTCTGATTCCCCTGAGACCGGTAAGCCACCCCTCGAGGCTGGAGCACTCTGGCCGGCCAGGCTGTGACCCCCAGGGATGGACAGATAGATTTTACCCTGTAACGAAAGCTGAAATCGCAGCCCTAGGGGGGTGCATGCGCATGAGCAGGGAAAATGGCTGCCTGATTCCCCTGCTCCGCGCTAACGGAACGGCAAACCTTGGCTAGCATAGCACAACCCACACCCGGCACACACTGAAAGCCTCCTGCAGCTCCAGAACACATCAGGCATCCTGTGGTTATGTACCGCTTGACGAAGAACCGTCACAAGTGTAACACACAGCCCAAATCAGCTCTGGCCACAGGGAAGGGGAAAAGGGCAATGGCTCCAAATCCACCGGAGCCGGGCGACTCCTCACAACACTCGGCAGCGGACCCTGCCTCCCCAGCCGACAGCCTGCACCAGTTCCCTACGGACCTGGTAAGTCCCCTGCATGCAGACTCAGATGCCCCTCTGAACAAATTTCGCTCCATTGTTAGAGATGAAATCACAGGCCTCACGCAAGCTCCCCTCTGACCTTGTAAAAGGACTTAAAGAGATAGGCCACCGCACTAACCAGTTAGAGCAAAGAATGGACTTAGCAACCACTGTGCTTAAAGCTCATGAAGAAGAGGAGGATAAATTGTCTGCAGAGCTGGATTCCCTGCGAGACAAACTAGAGGATGCTATAAATAGGGCCCGCAGGGATAATCTCCGTATCCGCGGAATCCCGGAACAAATCACTGATTTGCAGGGTATGGCAACAGCCTTTTTTCAGGAGCTGGCACCTGAGATACCCCTGGAGAGACTGGAATTTGACCGTATACACAGATCCCTAGCACCCAAACCATCAGAGGGCCCCCCAAGAGATGTCATCATGAAGTTCCATTTTTACCACACCAAGGAGCGGCTCCCCCAAGCGGCATGGGAACAGCAAGACCTCTCTTTCCAGGGTAACCCCCTTCAGCTTTTTGCGGATCTCTCTCCAGCAACCATTGCAAGGAGAAGAGGCCTGAAACCCTACCTCCAGATCCTGCAGACCCAAGGGATCAAATATAGATAGGGGTTCCCTTTTAAGCTCTCATTTTCGCATCTCGGTTGCCAGTTCCACGCATCCTCCCCCTCTGACCTGAAACGTCATTTTCAGGAACTGCAGCTGGATATACCACCTTCCCAGGGAGATGCACCCTCTTCTTCCTCCCGGCCCAGATCCTTCCAGCCTCCTCGCCAGACCCCTCAGCCCCTCCAAAGGTCTCAACCTGGATCACAGGCCTTGCGAGACCTGCAGGCCCAAAGGTTCATGGCAGGCCCTAAGGGCTGATGGCATATAACCTCTCAAGTTGATGGTTCTTCACAGAAAAGTTACAAATGACTCCATGAAACCCTAAGCCTGCCTCCGGCTGCTATCGGACTTGCATTATGTCTAGCACCCGCTGATACCCAGCATGTTGTTACTGAGTTGGTAATAGGCAGAACTGACCTCACAGATGCTAGTATTTTCCGTTCAATTGCACCTGATCTGACACTCTGATTTCTTGCAAGAACTTCACAGGACTGGGCCCCCCTGAGGTGCCCCAACTGCGACATGGTGCCTCCGGGACATGTCGGCCTCACTCAGGCAAGACATTGAGCACTCAATATGGCATGTCACTTTGGCCCCCTTACAGGGGTCTTACGTGGCGGCCGCGGCGTGTTCAGCTGACTGCTTACTGCCTCCTCCGTAGCGGGGTGCACTCACACGCTGTTACACAGCGGGATAATAGAATTTTGACAGGTTCTACTTTTTTTTTTTTTTCCTGCTCTGTCGAGGTTTGTTTTTTTTTTTCTTTTTTTTTATGATGCAAACATGCTGGTTCCCTCAGCTCTCAGGCAGCCGTCAATGTGCTGTAGACTGCTGACAGCAGTTTCCCGTCCCTGCGGGGAGGCGGGTGGGTTTCAAAATATGTTGTTATATTTTCTCACCCTGTTAGTGTTGTGATTTACATTTTATTTTATTATTTATTTATTTTTATTTTTTTTTCAGATTGATTGCCTCTCTCTCTCTCTCTCTCTCTCTCTCTCTCTCTCTCTCTCTCTCTCTCTCTCTATATATATACATACATACATACATATATACATATATATACATATTTGGTAGCCATATGGGACTACCTCAATGTCATTTTGGTCGCTCGCTCGCCATGGGCCCCCTCGACAGTGGAGGGGAAACCCAGGGCGACAGAGAGACCTAAAATAAAATGCAACCACATATCTCAGGTTGTTTGTGTTCCTCTTTAGTGCCTTAAGTGGTGCACCAAGTCTTGTGCTTAAAGATTTAAAGTTAAAGAGGAGTTCCACCCAGGGGGGCCATTAAAAAAAAAAAAAATTAAAAGTCAGCAGCTACAAATACTGCAGCTGCTGACTTTTAATTGGACACTCACCTGTCCCTGGGTCCAGCGGTGCGGGGGATCGAAGCCCCGCTCGTCCCCCCCCTCCGCTCGTCGGGGCCGGCATTTCAACTGTGGGCGCCGGGCTGTGGCTTCACAGCCTGGCACCCACTGCGCATGCGCGAGCGGCGCCGAGCGCCGTGATTGGCCGCTTAATCACCTGGGACCTGCAATGGGTCCCAGATGATTGACAGGAGGGAGGGAGAAGAGCCGAGCCCTTCCTGTGCCAGGGGGAAGTGATGTCACCAGCCCAGGCAGACGAAGGGGCAGACTACGAGGGACCACCTAGCAACAGGCATTTAGAGGTAAGTAAAAAAAAAAAAAATATCCAAATGTTTTTTTGTTTTTTTTTTTAGAATTATTTAGATATGTTTGTTTTTTTGGGTGGAACCCCACTTTAATTTTACTATATAACAATGCCGAGCGGTTCCGTTGGATCACTGCTCCCCCCATGAGTTGGCTCTTGGTTCGGACATTAGTCCCGACCAACATTCAACCCCCCTGTGGGCCTTTAGACCCACAACCAGTTGCACTCATACTTTTTCAGTACTATATGCTACAATTTTTTACTGGCCATTATATGTACTACAGTATGCCTTTCTACCTGGTTCTTTTCTTTGTTTCACTCCCTCTCTACCTCCCTTTTCCCCTTTTCAGGTCCTCGCTGTGGGTGAGTAAAGTAGTTTTATGGCTAACTTCCCATGTAGCATGACACTTAATTGGTTATCCCTGAATGTGCGGGGAATGAACTCCCCCCAAAAAAGGGTTCAAGTTTTTAAATATCTTAAGCAACAGAAAGTGAACATAGCATGCCTACAGGAGACCCATTTCTCATCTTCTTCTTGTCCTAAATACTTCGATGCCATGTACCCTCAAGTTTTTCTGGCTAATGGCCCGACTAAACAGAAGGGCGTTTTGATTGCCATACACAAGTCGGTCCCCTTCAGTTGCAGAAGAGAGATTGCTGACCCAAATGGTAGGTACCTTTTACTACAAGGCACTATTCAGGACACGGAGGTTACCATCCTAACATATTATGTTCAAAATAATAACCCAGGACCCTTCCTCTCCCATATCTGCTCTCTGTTGCAGTCCTACCAGAGAGGCACTCTCCTCTTAGCGGGAGACTCCAATGTTATGCTGAACCCTGCTCTGGATAAGTACACCTCGGAACACAAAGCCCCATCACCCAATGCAAAACAATTCACGCATTCTTTACAAAGTCGTGACCTGGTAGATATCTGGAGGGAGCTACACCACATTGGCAGGGACTACACCTATTACTCCCATCTTCATAATTCCCATTCCAGAATTGACCATATGTTTGTTCTGAGGAAACTCCCCCTGGTTGTGTCTGCTTTCATTTTAGCAGCTCCTTGGACAGACCACAACCCTGTTTTGGTTATATGCCACTCATTGCTCAGCAAACCCCAATATTGCCCTTGGACTATGAATTTCTCTCTGTTATCTTTTAAGGAAGTCCTCACCGATATTACTCAAGCCTCAGTGGAACATTTCAGGCTTAACTCTGGGTCGGTTTCCTCCGAGGTGACTCTCTGGGAAGCATACAAAGAGGTACTCAGGGGGCATATAATTCAGCTGGCAGCAAAACGCAAGCGAGAACGCATAGCAATGCGGCACTCTTTAGAAGCGCGCCTAGAATCCCTATCCACAATTTTTAAACAGTCCCCTACTCCGGCTAATCGTAAACTATTAGATGGGGCGCGTACAGAACTCGACCTATGCCTCACTGAAGAGGCAGAACGTACATTACGCTGGGCCCGCCAGAAATGGTACACCAAGGCCAACAGACCCAACTCAATGCTGGCCAATAGGCTGTGCACTTTTACCCCGAAACACAACCCTATCACTCTCCGTACTAGACATAATGTCCTCACAGGTAACCCGTTGAAAGTGCTGGAAGAATTTAGGTACCGCCTCACCACCCTCTACAAGGCCCCCACTCAGCCTCCTACTCAAGACCTGACATCCTTCCTGACAGGACTGACATTGCTTAAGCTGTCCGACACACACGCATCATTAATGGATCGAGACATTCAGTTAACGGAAGTATTACAGGGTATAAAAGAACTGAAAGTAGGCAAACGTCCAGGCCCGGATGGCTTCACGGCCCTTTACTATAGGAAGTTAGCAGATGTCTTAGACCCCCATTTAACGACTATGTTCAATGCAGTAAAAGATGGCCATGCACTCACCCCTAACCTTTTAACCGCCAATATTGTTATGATTCCAAAACCCGACCGTGAACACACGTCTTGGACCAATTTTAGGCCCATCTCACTTATTAATGTAGACATTAAAATACTGACCAAGATCCTGGCCAATCCTTTAAACTTCTTCCTACCAGGCCTGGTCAAAAAGGACCAGGTGGGGTTCGTTCCGGGGAGACAAGCAGGAGACGCTGTTAGACGTATAATACAACTTCAGCACACAGCCGGTCTACAGCAATTATGTTACTGTCTCTTAACATGAACAAGGCCTTTAACACTTTGTCCTGGCCTTATCTGATGAAGGTACGCAGCCACTATGGCTTCGGATCGTCATTCTTGCAATGGGTAATGGCACTATATGACTCCCCCCAGGCTAAGGTCATATACTATGGTTTCAAATCAGTTCCCTTTTCCATCTGGAGGGGGACTCAGCAAGACTGCCCACTCTCCCCACTCCTATTTATTTTGGCCATGGAACCGTTGGCAGAGGTAATCCGATCCCACCCGGACATAACCGGTGTTGAGATAGCAGGGACACCCCATAAGATATCACTGTTCGCAGATGATATTCTCCTAACCCTAACAAACCCTAGAATCACCCTACCTAACCTGTTCTCTTTACTAGACTCTTTTGCCTCCCTCTCTGGCTTGTCCGTTAACCCCACCAAATCAAAAGCCATGTCAATCAATCTTCGGTCCTCAGACTTGATAACCTTAAAAAACACCTTCACGTTCCAATGGCTGACCACATTACCCTACCTGGGGATCCGGCTCACCCAAACCTACGTGGGACTCTATAAGGCAAACTTTCCTCCTATACTTAAGAAGCTGGCGGACATGTTGTCCTCCTGGACTCATCTCCCATTATCCTGGTTCGGCAGGATCGTTGCAATTCGTATGACATACCTCCCAAATTACTCTACTCTAGTCCTACCGGTCCCGATCCCGCCGCATATCCTATGAATACATCAGTGCAAAATCCTGAAATTTGTCTGGGGTTCTACCCGCCCCAGGATCAATAAGCAAATACTATATGCCCGCAGAATCAATGGTGGACTATCAGTCCCTAACCTACAAACCTACTATATAGCTGCAAACATAGCCCCGTTATCCCAACTCCATGCACAACACCAAATGTCGCTATGGACCACTATGGACCTAGTGGATTCACACCCAACACCCATCTCCTCATTGCCCTGGCTCCCTCCCACACATCGCCCTCTCGTGACGGGGCCATGTCTGGCCCATTCCCTTCGCATGTGGGACTCGGTAACGTATTCTGCCGGCCTGATTTCTTCTCACCTACCCCTACTTCAACTTCTCCAGTGCCCATTGTTCCCACCAGGCTGCGAAAATCCCCCGCAGTTCTCCTGGTGGAAGACAAACGGATTCACGGACATCACTCTTTTTTCACCCCCACCAGGATAATATCATTTGAGGCTCTACGCTCCTCTCACGATATCCCGTTACGCGAACATTACAGCTACCTACAGATTTGTCACTTTCTCCAGGGGCTTATAAAATCTCAACGACCCCTTATATTTTGACCCCCTTCGAGAACTTCTGCAGAGCAAGACCCCAAACCTCGGGTTTAATATCACTGATCTATTCCTCTAGTATTACCTCTAAAAAACCACCGACACGGCTCTGTCACCTTCAATGGGAAAGGGAACTAGGAATACAGCTCAATCCGGAGGACTGGCAGGTCATGACTTTAGCAATATCCAAATGCTCAAGGAATGCCATCTTTTTAGAAAATGCCTATAAGGTACTTTACAGGTGGTACTACACACCTGCTAGACTGGCCCGGTTCATCCCAGCCTACTCTCCCTTGTGCTTCCGAGGGTGCTCCCAGGAGGGCACAATGTCGCACATCTGGTGGACCTGTCCGAGGGTACGCAGGTTATGGATTAGAGTTTACTCCCTCCTCTGAAACATACTCCATGCTGACCTCAAAAAGGATCCGTTCGAGGCACTTCTCTGCAACCCAATTGCGGAGCTGCTTCGCCCGGAGCGCCAGCTGGCTCTGCACGTCTTTACTGCAACCAAATTAACGATAGTTAGGGCATGGAAAACACAGACACTAAGTTTTGAGGCGGTTAAGAATCACATGGACGATATAATGGTTAATGAAAAGCTAACTGCTGTCCTTTCGGACACTCATGATAATAGATAGAAATTTAAAACAACAGAAACCATTGACCCCTATAATTAAAATTCAAAAGACGTCGGGAGGAAAGAACATATGATCCTGGGGAAATTGCCAAAACATTTCATACATACTTTTCTAAGCTTTACAATCTATCGAAGCAACAAGAAGTGGTAGGTTAATTGGATCTTGTCTAAACTGTCCCTAGTATGTATGAATGTGAGTTAGGGACCCTTAGATTGTAAGCTCCTTGAGGGTAGGGACTGATGTGAATGTAAAATGTATATGTAAAGCGCTGCGTAAATTGATGGAGCTATACAAGTACCGAAAATAAATAAATATAAAATAAAATAAGTGAAGGTGAAAAAGATAATTTAGAGGAAACACGCCAATATATGAGAGAAACAGCATTACCTAGTCTGTCTAAAGAAACAATGGAAGACATAGAAAAGGATGTTTCAGTAGAAGTACAGCAAGCTATATCCGCCTTGGTCCTTAGCAAAAGCCCGGGCCCAGATGGATATAGTACAAGATTTTATAAGAAATTTCAGGATATACTTATTCCTATTCTAAGAAAGACATTTAACTCCATATCTGAAACTCAATTGTTTACACCCCAGACTATAGAAGCTCATATTGTATTGATTCCCAAACCAGAAAAGGATCATACGATATGTGGTAATTTCAGACCAATTTCCCTCATGAATGTAGACTTACGTCTATATGGTAAGATTCTTGTTAACAGATTAACAAGTATTCTACCTGCACATATTGATCTAGATCAAACTGGCTTCACAATGGGCAGGGAGGTAAGGGACAATACAATGAAAACATGTATGTTAGTAGAATATGCCCAAAAAATAGTAATTTCAGCATGTCTTCTTTCGGTCGATGCTGAGAAGGCATTTGACCGGGTGGAATGGAGATTTTTGAGAGAAGCCTTAATCCAACTAGGGATAGGACCTAAGATGCTATATATAATAATGGTACTAAAATAAGAACAAATGGGATACTTTCAGACTACCTTAAAATATCAAATGGTACCCGGTACCTGACAGAGATGCCCTCTATTGTACCTGCAATACACTATAGTTATGGAGCATTTGAAACAGCTATCCGAAATAATGGGGATATTCGAGGGATAAGAGTTAAAGGAAAGGATTATAAAGGGAAGTGAAAAATGAATACAACAGATATGCAGTAGGTGCTGAGAAAACATTTTTTAAAATATCCAATTCATTTACAGTGCACAGTTTAGTGAGGGATGCTGAAGAGTTGTAAAAGTGGGTGGAACTCCACTTTAAGTAGGGCAGAATTACCGTATTTATCGGCGTATAACACACACTTTTTTCCCCTTAAAATCAGGGGAAGATCGTGGGTGCGTGTTATACGCCGATCCCTACTCTCTGTGTGCCAAAAAAGCCACGAGCTCCACGAAAAAACCGAGCGACGACAGAAAAAAACGAGCGCCGACAGAAAAAAACGAGCGCCGCCGAAAAAGACCGAGCTGAGTGCTCGGCTCCACTCGCAGTCACGCCGCCCCGCCTCCCTGCTGAGGATGAGAAGCGAGCGCTTCCGAAAAAGACCGAGCCGAGTATACTGTGTACTCGGCTCGGCTCGCAGTCCCGCCCAGCTCCTTTGATGGACATAACACTCCGTCCAATGGCAGGACTGGGCGGGACTGCGATCGGAGCCGAGCTGAGTACACAGTATACTCGGCTCGGTCTTTTTCGGAAGCGCTCGCTTCTCATCCTCAGCAGGGAGGCGGGGCAGCGTGACGAGCCGAGTACACAGGCTCTGTCAATCGGCGGCAGATTTAAATGGCGCGAACAGCGCAAGGCTGCACTGGGCATGGCTGCATTGGGCAAGGCTGCACTGGGCAAGACTACACTGGGTAAGGCTACACTGGGCAAGGCTGCATTGGGCAAGGCTGCATTGGGCAAGGCTTCACTGGGCAAGGCTGTACATGGCAAGGCTGTACATGGCAAGACTGCACTGGGCAAGGCTGCACTGGGCAAGGCTGCACTGGGCAAGGCTGCACTGGGCAAGGCTGCACTGGGCAAGGCTGCACTGGGCAAGACTGCATATGACTAAGGGCAAGGCTGCTTATGACAATGGGCAAGGCTGAAAATAGACACTGATCATTCTGCAATGATGGACAAGGCTACAGATGAACACTGATGAGGCTGCATTGATGGGCATTTAAATGTAAGTTTTTTTTTCCTTAAACTTCCCTCCTAAAAGCTTTTTTCCTTAAAATGCTCTCCTAAACTTGGGGTGCGTGTTATACGCCGGCGCGTGTTATACGCCGATAAATACGGTATCTAGTGTGTTGGGACCAATGACTCCATTGTTTTCAAATCCAGAATTTCCTCCTGCATTAGAGATTAAGAACTTCCTTAGATGGAAAAGAAATGAAAATGTAAGGATAGCTCAGATTTTAGTGGACAGTAAGCTTCCACAATTGTCAGAACTAGGAGCTGAGTATAAACATAAATGGATGCATAATCAACAGTTAGATACATATATTCGGACTAAAATACACTTTAGTGGAGGCACAACTAACCATTTTTAACCAACCAACAATTATTAATAAAGAAACAAAGACCGACTCATAATCTATCAACTATATATAAGCTCCTACTTCCTATGGAAGCGCTAAAGGAATTAATGTATATGAAGAAATGGGAAAAGGAAATGGGAAGCTTGATCACACCGGTAGAATGGGATAGAGCAAGGATATGCAATTAGCGTACATCCAGCTGTTGCAGAACTACAAGTCCCATGAGGCATAGCAAGACTCTGACAGCCACAAGCATGGCACCAAGGGGCAGAGGCATGATGGGATTTGTAGTTTTGCAACAGCTGGAGGTCCGCTAATTGCATATCCCTGGGATAGAGCATTTTCCTTGACACATAAAACATCAATAGCAATAAGAGATCAAGAAAGGAATTACAAAATTATTATGAGATGGTATAGGACCCCAGTGGAATTACACAAAATAAATGGAGGGAATTCAGAACTATGCTGGAGATGCCTTAACCACTTCAGCCCCGGACCATTTTGCTGCCCAAAGACCAGATCACTTTTTGCGATTCGGCACTGCGTCACTTTAACTGACAATTGCCCGGTCGCGCAACGTTGCTCTCAAACAAAATTGACATCCTTTTCTCACAAATAGAGCTTTCTATTGGTGGTATTTGATCACCTCTGCGGTTTTTATTTTTTGCGATATAAACAAAAAGAGCATCAATTTTGAAAAAAACGCATTATTTTTTACTTTTTGCTATAATAAATATCCCCAAAACATATATAAAGAAACATATTTTTCCTCAGTTTAGGCAGTTATGTATTATTCTACATATTTTTGGTAAAAAAAAAAATCGTAAGTGTTTATTGATTGGTTTGCGCAAAAGTTATAGAGTCTACAAAATAGGAGATAGTTTTATGGCATAGTGACATATGAAGTATGTTAGGCTTAACGGGCACATAATTGCAGAGGAACAAAGGGATATGGAGATGAATAGTTCACATGGATATATACATATATCCTTAATGGACTCCAGAGACCAGCCCTGTGGGTTACCGTCCTTTCTGGTCAGATCAGTCAGGGGGTTGACCAAAGAGAAGTTACGAATAAACTTCTGATAATAGTTGGCAAAGCCCAGGAAACACTGCAGAGGATGTAAACAAACGGGTCGGGGCCACTGTAGGACTGCCGAAAGTTTCTCTGGGTCCATCGAAAAACCAGCAGTGGAAATGACATAGCCCAGGAATTTAACCTGTTCAAGATGGAACTTGCACTTCTCCAGTTTACAATAGAGATTGTTTTCTCTTAGTTTCAGAAGCACACGACAGATATCTGTGTGGTGGCTCTCCAGGGACTTGGAAAACATGAGGATATCATTGAGATAAACCACCACACAACTGCAACAAATCTCAGAGGACATCGTTAATAAATTCCTGGAAAACTGGTGGGGCGTTACAAAGGCAATACAAGGTACTCATAATGGCCTGTTCTGTTATTAAACACAGTTTTCCACTTGTCGCCCTCCTTAATCCGCACGAGATTGTATGCCCCTCTCAAATCAAGCTTTGTGAAAACCATTGCTCCCTTGAGGCAGTCAAATAACTATGTAATCAATGGAATCAGGTAGGCATTCTTAATCGTGAAACGATCAAGACCCCTATAATCAATACAGGGTCTCAGTTCACCGCTCTTCTTCACAAAGAAGAAACCACGCCAGCAGGAGACAAGGATTTGCGGATGAAACCTCGAGAAAGTGCGTCTGCAACACACTCCTAAATGGCCTTATCCTCCAAAACCGACAAAGGTTAAACCCAGCCACGAGGGGGTATGGCACCAGGTTGAATGTCAATTGCGCAATCATAAGGCCGGTGTGGAGGCAAACTATCGGCTTGACCTTTGTCAAAGACATTGCTAAAATCACGGTACTCCTCCGGCAGGGAGGAGTGAAGAGGTGCACAGGACCTTGGCTACCTTCTGGAAGCATGTCTCACTGCATTGAGATGACCAGGAGAGAACCTCAGCATGGAGCCAATCAAAAGAGGGGTTGTGCCTCTGTAACCAAGGATAACCAATAACCAGCAGAAACCTAGGTGAGGAAATAACTTGGAATAGGATTATCTCATGGTGAAGAGCCCCTACGGCCATGGACAACGGAACCGTCTCATGAGTCACATGGGCAGGGTGTAGAGTTCTCCCGTCAAGAGCCTCAATGGCAAGTGGAGTGTCATGCAGCTGCAGCGGAATCGAGTGCTGCGAAACAAAGGCAGCATCAATGAACAGGCCTATCTCGATGGACGACTCAGGCCAAGAAAGGGTGACAGAAACCAGGGGCTTATCCTTCTGGATAACTGGGGACGAAACGACGCCACCTAAGGTCTGTCCATGACAGGACCTCAAAGTTCGAGCGTTCCCTGGACGGGTATGACAAGACTTCAAAAAGTGACCTGCCTGGCCACAATAAAGGCACAATCTCTCCCTCCTCCTAAAGGCTCTCTCATTCACAGAGAGACGCGTGAAGCCCAAGTGCATGGGTTCATCTTCACTGACCGACTCGGTACCAGGAGGCATGGGAGGTGAGGGAGGCACAGGTGGGACTGCAAAGCTCGGAGGCAAACGTACAGGAGGCTTCCGCAAGTGCTCCTTAAAACAGAGTCTTTCTCTGAGTCTGGAGTCAATGAAGATGGCAAACGTGATCAACCTCTCCAGCTCAGTGGGTATATCTCGGGCTGCTATCTCATCCTTGAGACCATGAGAAAAAGCAGCCACAAGGGTCTCATTCCAAGCAACCTCTGCTGCCAGAGTACAGAATTCAATGGCGTAGTCGGCAACAGTTCTCATACTCCGATGGACATTAGGCACTTGGCAGCAGAAGCGGAGCATGTGGGAATGTCAAATACCCTTTTAAAGGAGGCCACAAACTCAGGGTAACTCAAGACAACAGGTTTTTGTGTCTCCCATAGAGGGTATGCCCAGGCCAAGGCTCTCTCAGAAAGCAAAGATATCACAAAACCTACTTTGCTTCTGTCCGTGGGAAACGCCTGGGGCAGCATCTCAAAGTAAAACCTGCGTTGAACTGGATCGCCCCCAAATCGCTGGGGAAGCAGAGCGGAACCAGACATGCCTCTTATAGAGGTAATACTCGAGGCGGGTGCCTGCCTAGAGAGCAGCCACAGTGGGAGTTTCCAGGTGAGCCGTGCGATTTAGGAGCATTTGTAACGCTATGGCAAACTGATCCATGTGGTGATCTTGCTCATCCAATCTGGAAAAAATATTACCAACAAGTGGATTGACTATCTTCTGAATTCATGGCCTTTGCCTACTATCAGGAACCATGAATCAGACCGAGACAGAAGTATAGTTAAATCACACTTGTTTAATAATAATAACCCTTTCATGACTAAGCCTATTTTTGACATTTGGTGTTTACAAGTTAAAATCTGTATTTTTTGCTAGAAAATTACTTAGAGCCCCCAAACATATATATATATATATATATTTTAGCAGAGAATCTAGAGAATAAATCGGCGATTGTTGCAATATTTTATGTCACACGGTATTTGTGCAGCAGTGTTTTAGACGCAACTTTTTGGGAAAAGTGACACTTTCATTCATTTAAAAAAACCAAACAGTAAAGTTAACCCAATTTTTGGTATAATGTGAAAGATGATGTTACGCTGAGTAAATAGATACCAAACATGTCACTCTTTATAATTGCATGCACTCGTGGAATGGCGACAAACTATGGTACCTAAAAATCTCCATAGGCGACGCTTTAAATTTTTTTTTACGGTTACCAGGTTAGCGTTACAGAGGAGGTCTAGTGCTAGAATTATTGCTCTCACTTTGACGATCGCGGCGATACCTCACATGTGTGATTTGAACACCGTTTACATATGCGGGCGCAACTTCCGTATGCATTTTCTTAAATATTTTTTTTTTATATTAATAAATTGTGTTTAACCACTTGACCACTGGGCACTTAAACCCCCTTCCTAACCAGACCAATTTTCAGCTTTCGGTGCTCTCACATTGAATGACAATTACTCAGTCATACAACACTGTACCCATATGAAATTTTTGTCCTTTTTTTTCACACAAATAGAGCTTTCTTTTGGTGGTATTTAATCACCGTTGGTTTTTTTATTTTTTGCGCTAGAAAAGAAAGACTGAAAATTTGGTAAAAAAATGAATTTTCTTTGTTTCTGTTATAAAATTTAGCAAATTAGTAATTTTTCTTTGTAAATTTTGGCCAAAATTTATACCGCTACATATCTTTGGTAAAAATAAGTACAACTTGGTGTATATTATTTGGTCTTTGTGAATGTTAGAGAGTCCAAAAGCTATGGTGCCACTATCTGAAAATTGATCACACCTGAAGTACTGATGGCCTATCTAATTTCTTGAGACCCTAACATGCCAGAAAAGTACAAATACCCCCCAAATGACCCCCTTTTGGAAAGAAGACATTCCAAGGTATTTGAAAAGATGCATGGTGAGTTTTTTTGAAATTGTCATCTTTTCCCACAATTCTTTGCAAAATCAAGATTTTTTTTCTTTTTTTTTTCACAAAATTGTCATATTAGAAGGTTATTTCTCACACAGCATATGCATACAACAAATTACACCCCAAAACACATTCTGCTATTACTCCCGAGTATAGCGATACCACATGTGTGAGACTTTTACACAGCGTGGCCACATACGGAGACCCAACATGCAGGGAGCACCTCCAGGCGTTCTGGAGCACCCAGGCCAATTCTGACATTTCTCTCCTACATGTAAAAATAATTATTTATTTGCTAGAAAATTACATAGAACCCCAAAACATTATATATATTTTTTTTAGCAAAGACCCTAGAGAATACAATGGTGGTTGTTGCAACTTTTTATCTCGCACGGTATTTGCGCAGCAATTTTTGAACGCTTTTTTTTGGGAAAAAAAACTGTTTTGTGCTTTAAAAAAAACAAAACAGTAAAGATAGCCCAATGTTTTTGCATAATGTGAAAGATGAAGTTACGCCGAGTAAACAGATACCTAACATGTCACCCTTCAAAATGGCACACGCTCGTGGAATGGTGCCAAACTTCGCTACTTAAAAATCTCCATAGGTGAAGCTTTAAAATGTTTTAATGGTTACATGTTTTGAGTTACAGAGGAGGTCTAGGGCCAAAATTATTGCTCTCGCTCTAACGTTCGCAGTGATACCTCACATGTGTGGTTTGAACACCGTTTTCATAATTGGGCGGGACTTACGTATGTGTTCGCTTCTGCATGCGAGCACACGGACAGGGGCGCTTTAAAATTTTTATTTTTTTTTAATTGTTCATTTTACTTCATTTTAGTTTGACACCCCCCCCCCCCGAAAAAAAATTTTTGATCACTTTTATTTCTATTACAAGGAATGTAAACATCCTTGTAATAGGAATATGGCATGACAGGTCCTCTTTACAGTGAGATATGGGGGTCAATAAGACCCCACATCTCACCTCTAGGCTGGGAAGCCTGAAATAAAAAAATTTAAAAAACGATCCTGGCTTCGATCGTAGCGGTGAGTCGGTAGAAGCACCGGAGGGTGGTGGGAAGGGGGGGCGTCCCCTCTCGCCTCCCATAAGAATGATCAAGCAGTGGAACAGCCGCTATGATCATTCATATGATGTAGGAAATCGCCGGCTGAAAAAGCTGATATCTGAATGATACCTGTAGCTGCAGGCATCATTCAGATATCCCTGCTCAAATTCAAGGACGTCATATGACGGCGGGTGGGAACTGGTTAAAAATTGCGGGTTATTGTGGAGTATTGCAGAGTATTGCGGGGTATTGCAGAGTAATGCAGGGTATATTGCAGAGTATTGCCGGGTATATTGCACAGTAGTGCAGGGTATATTGCAGAGAATTGCTGGGTATATTGCACAGTAGTGCAGGGTATATGGCAGAGTAGTGCAGGGTATATGGCAGAGTAGTGCAGGGTATATGGCAGAGTAGTGCAGGGTATATTGCAGAGTATTGCTGGGTATATTGCACAGTAGTGCAGGGTATATTGCAGAGTAGTGCAGGGTATATTGCAGAGTAGTGCAGGGTATATTGCAGAGTATTGCTGGGTATATTGCAGAGTAGTTCAGGGTATATTGCAGAGTATTGCTGGGTATATTGCAGAGTAGTGCAGGGTATATTGCAGATTATTGCTGGGTATATTGCAGAGTATTGCAGGGATGGCTGAGCATGGAGGGATGGATGGATGTGACTGCAATTGTCACTGAGCATCGCTGTGGGCACTACACATGCAGCCCACAGCGGTGCTGCCATCCGATTTCTCCCCCTCTCCCCTTGCACTGTACCGATCGGTACAGAGAGGGGAGGGAGGAACCATGTTTGTTGACATGTGATCGCTCTGTCATTTGACGGAGCAATCACATTGTAAACGGCCGCGATCAGCCCCCAGGGGGTGCGCGAGAGCAGGATTCTGGGATGACGTCCATGGACGTCCACCCAGAACTAGCCGACCACGCTTCTGCCGTCTTTCGGCAATGGCCCGGTCGGCAAGTGGTTAAAAAAAAAAATTTGATCACTTTTATTGCTGTCACAAGGGATGTAAACATCCCTTGTGACAGTAATAGGTGATGACATGTACTCTTTATGGAGGGATCGGGGGTCTAAAAGACCCCCGAACCCTCCTTTGCAATTAAAGTATTCAGATCTCTGTTTTCGGCAATTCACAATACTGTATATTTTTTTTAAAACCGGCTCCATTGGCACCCGAGTAAACGGGAAGTGACGTCATGACCACACTTCCATGTTTACAATTAGGAGACTGGAATGAAGCCGCTTACGGCTTTGTTTCAGTCTATCCCTAGCCACCGGAGGCGGCGGATTGTTGATCGGGCCTCCTGGTGGAACATGAGGCCCGGTAAGAGTGGCGGGAGGCGGCGGGGGGGGGGGGGACATCCCCTACTTGCTCCTCCAGTATAACAGCCTGAGCGGCTGTTAGCGGCAATGGTTGTTATACCTGGAAAGCCGATCGCCGGCTCTAAAAATAACAGTACCGGGATGATGCCTGCAGCTGCGGGCATCACCCCGGTATAACCCCCGAAAGCAAAGTACGCACATCTGCGTACGCTCGGCGGGAAAGGGGATAAGGTAAACAGAGTAAGTGTAGTCAAAACAAGCCAGAGTTCAGTAATCGGATCGGGTAGTCAGCCAAGCAAATGTCAGAGAGCCAGAGAAAAATGTAGTAGTACAGCAAGCAGGATCAGGAGCCAGAAGGAACGTCAGCCGAGCAAGTCTTCAACAGGAACGCAGGAGAAAGTCTCTGTGATGTTGACAAAGGTGCAGGCAGAGATCAAGTGAGCTTTAAGTAGGCAGGACTGACGAGCAGAATCAACAACAGCTGGGTAACTGTGGAGAGAGATGGGAGCTGGCAATTAGCCGACAGCTGAGCGGCCAGCTCAGAGACGGAAGGGCTGAGCTCAGCCCTGACAGTCATGGCCTGGGGCTGCATGAGTGCTGCCAGCAGTGGGGAGCTACAGTTCATAGAGGGAACCATGAATGCCAACATGTACTGTGACATACTGAAGCAGAGCATGATCCCCTCCCTTTAGAGACTGGGCCGCAGGGCAGTATTCCAACATAACGACCCCAAACACACCCCAAGATGACCAGTGCCTTGCTAAAGAAGCTGAGGGTAAAGGTGATGGACTGGCCAAGCATGTCTCCAGACCTAAACCCTATCGAGCATCTGCAGGGCATCCTCAAATGGAAGGTGGAGGAGCGCAAGGTCTCTAACATACACTAGCTCTGTGATGTCGTCATGGAGGAGTGGAAGAGGACTCCCGTGGCAACCTGTGAAGTTCTGGTGAACTCAATGCCCAAGAGGGTTAAGGCAATGCTGGAAAATAATGGTGGCCACACAAAATAGACACTTTTTGCCCAATTTGGACATTCTCATTTAGGGCTGTACTCACTTTTGTTGCCAGAGGTTTAGACAATAATGGCTGTGTGTTGAGTTATTTTGAGGGGATAGCAAATTTACACTGTTATACAAGCTATACACGCACTACTTTACATTGTAGTAAAGTGTCATTTTTTCAGTGTTGTCACATGAAAAAATATAATAAAATATTTACACAAATGTGAGGGGTGTACTCACTTGTGAGATACTGTATGTGGGTTTTTTTTTATGATTTTCGGTTGATATTCTGTCTCTCTCATTTAAAATACACATATGAAAAACAATTATTGACCTTTAATTTCTTTGTAAGCAAACTTACAAAATCTGCAGGAGATCAAATAATTATTTCCCCACTGTATGTATATGGACATTTTTTTAAAACTTTTTTTGGATCATTTCATGATTCATTTTGTGTGAAATTTTTCCACTTGGTACATGCAAGGTTTTTTTTCTGAATTTTCACTGATTGTTTAAGTTGATAGATATATAGTATGAGTTATATCTATTAATATGAGAGAACACAGAACTTTTCCCCAGTTCGGGAGTTCTGCTGCGAACCGAAAAGAGGGGGCGTTTGGCCCATTTCTATTGTTGAGTAAAGCACTTTGGCAGGGCATACACTTTTTCAGGATGTTGCCAATCACCATACAGTAGGTCTTCCACAGAGAAATGTACAGGAAGTGTCTTAAATATTTTGAGCGATTATCCTTGCCCTGGTGCAGAACCCCTGTTAAAGCTGTGTCACAAAGCCTGGTGGTGAGAGTGGCAGGGGTCATTTAAGAAGTTTACGACCCACAGCCAGAAAAAGGTCCTTAATCTGACCAATACAGGCATACATGGTTGGAAAACCTTACTGTCACAGTAGGAGTGTGAAACACCCAAAGAGGCAATACAAAAATCTGAAGAGGAGAGGGAATACAGTTAGGAATGCTAAGAAATTACGGATAATTCGTAACTTTGAAAAAATTTGTATTCGTTACAGGCACTAACAGCCAAATTTGAAAGATATTCCAATACCTATAATTTAATAGTTTAACTATTATAGTAATTATTATCAATAAAAAAATCTATAACAATGGTTAATAAACTTTATTTTAATAATAGAAATTATCCAAATATTTTTTGTTCTTTTTGGATGTTTCAGAATGAATATGCTAAATTTTGACGAAAAATGAATTTGAATCAAAAGGAATTGCACATCTCTAGCAGAGAGTGGTTGTAAATGGGATTCACTCAGAACAGAGAACAGTCACTAGAAGTGTACCACAAGGCTCTGTACTAGGTCCTGTTCTATATAATCTATATATAAGTGATATAACTAAAGGTTTGTTGGGCAAGGTATGTCTTTTTGCTGATGATACAAAGGTGTGTAATAGGGCTGATATCCTTGGAGGTGTCCAATATGGAAAATGATTTGGCAAGGGCAACTTGGACCTTGTTGCAATTACAGAGATGTTGTTCAAGGATTTAAATGACTGGGAAATAACTATACCAGGGTATACACTATACAAGAACGACAGTAGGGAAGAGGGGAGGTGTAGTTGCCATATATGTCAAACATAGTAGAACGCTAACATTAATTCAAAACACAAATGAAATACTCAAAACCCTCTGGATCTGCCTTCCAACATGAGAGGATGTAGTATACAGACCCCCCAGGCCAGACTGAAAATTATGATAACTTGTTGATTGACGAGATAACTCAAATGGCAATGAAGGGAGAAGATTTGAATATGGATGACTTCAACATGTCTGACATCAACTGGAATTCTCAAACTGCTATTACAAGCAGGAGCAGCGAAGTTATGGAAGCACTGAATGTGGTTTCTCTAAGGCTGCTTTCACACTGAGGCGCTTTACAGGCGCTATAGCGCTAAAAATGGCGCCTGTAAAGAGCCTCTCCTCTCACTCCAGTGTGAAAGCATGAGTGCTTTCACACTGGAGTGGTGTGCTGGCAGGACGGCAAAATAAGTCAGACAAGCCGCATCTTCGCAACGCTGTAGGAGCGGTGTATACACCACTCCTAAAGCACCCCTGCCTATTGAAATCAATGGGCAGTGCCGGCATAGCGCCGCTGCGCTTTGCGGGAGTTTTTAACCCTTTCTCAGCTGCTAGCAGGGGTTAAAAGCTCCGTAAAAACGACGGTAAAGCGCCGCTAGACACCCCCAACGCCCCAAGTAGCATAAAAGTTAGTAAAAAGCCCAACCCGAGGTGATCATATTCAAGACCTGGTACGGACAAATGGGATCAACTGTCTGATGTTAAGGTGGGAGAGAATTTGGGTTCTAGCGCTCACCAATTTCTTTGGTTTGATACTAAAACAAGAATTGAAAAATCATATACCAAAATAAAAGTTTTAGATTTTAAAAAAGGACAAATTTTGCTGAAATAGGGACATTTCTGAAAAAAATGAACTGAAAGGTTGGAGTAAAATGACAGAAGTAGTCAGTGGGCACTATTAAAGTCTACCATCCTGGAGGCAACTAGATTATGCTTACCAATTGCCTGACATAAAAACAGAAGAAAACAACCCTAATATGGTTCACTAATGAGGTAAGCAGGATAGTAACAGGAGGTGTAGCTGACAGAGAGGAGTATAAAATAGACAAAAAGGATGCCAAACACATTATCAGTGCTGCCAAAGCACAGAAAGGAGGAAATTGAAGTCTATTAAGAAAGGAGATGGAGAAAAAAAAAAGAAGAAGAAGGTTTTAACCCCTTGCCGCCGAGCGTACGCAGATGTGCGTACTCGGCTTTCCGGGTTACCGGGATGATGCCCGCAGCTGCAGGCATCATTCCAGTACCGTTGTTTAGAGCGGGCGATCGGCTATCCGAGTATAACAACCGATGCAGCTAAAAGCCGATCGGCTGTTATACCGGAGGAGCGGGAGGGGACGTCCCACATCCCACCCCTCCCGCCGCTCTTACGGGGCCTCCCGTTCGATCGGGAGGCCCGATGACCAATCGGCTGCCTCCGGCGGCTGGGGGCAGGCTGAAACGAAGCTTTTTAACAATTTATAAATATCAAAATAAATAAGAAAAAAAAAATGTAGTCCCCGCAAGCTCGCGCAGCAAACAAAAACGCATACGGAAGTCGCGCCCGCATATGTAAACGGTGTTCAAATCACACATGTGAGGTATCGCCACGAACGTTCAGTTCCCATGTGGGGAACTACTGTACACTGGTAGAGTACCCAGAGAGCAGCATTTTACACATGAAAACTATATTCATCTGTCATCCTACTCCCAAGCATCTCTTGCCTCTCCTTATAGTTTTTAATTATTTGCTCCAAAGAAAGCAACGCTAACATTACAGGTAGGTAATCAATGGATCATTTAACCTATAGATGGATATTCATATATAGATTTGTATGGTAACTCATCCATTACGCTCTTTCAATTAATTTAGATGAATCTCTTTCCAAGTAATCACCTAAAGGAGGACTGAAATTTAACGTACCCTGAAACGCGTTGGGCTTGAAAAGAGTCCCCATCTTTTAAATATTACCGTTTAGTAGAACACAACTACAAATTCTTCTGAACTGTGTTTACTAACAATGTTTTCGTTGTTCATTATGTTTACAATGCTTTTAATTCAGGATAATCTCTACATAAAAATATTGCTTTTATTCTTTATATGAGTTTGTACTCCTATACTTTATATAATTGTTGTGCAAGTGCCGGAAAAATCCACCCAGGGGAACCCCCTTTTTCTTTTGTTAATGTATGTTTATGGATATGGCACGGCCCCCTCTTGCAAGCCTAGGAGAGCTAGTTACTCTCTTGTATATTTGATTTCAGGTAGAAAATACCACTCCCCGCCCAACTAAGCAATCCTAGGTTTAATTTATTACCTTGAAGCAAATCCTTAAAGGAAATTCTTTTCTCTTTAAGATATTACAAACCCCTATACTGAAGGAAATTCTGAACTTCTAATTACCCCAGAAATGGAGAATGTAAGCTTTGAAAATATGTTTGTAGGTCAAGACTGGGAATGCCTAATGAAAAAATACTTAGATACATTTGGAGATAACGAACAGATTGAAGCAGAGATCTCTTCTCTGTTTTTCAAACTCTCAAAAAATTTGGAGAAGTCACTTCTCTTTTGGCACATTAAATCTTTCCAAGACTATATAAAAAATAACATCAACCCACTGGGACTCCGCATCCAGATATTCCCTACTCTGGAGGACCTGGACACGGAGTTCAAAGTAATATGGGAGAACATACTATAAATGTGCTCACGTAGCCTCATGGAAACGCTAATTGACGAGTATACAAAAAGGACTAAAGCACTGGACACCGAAATTACAAAAATCTGTGAATATTTACAAAAATTCAGAACACACCAATCAGTTATGAATAAAGAGAAAAAACTCAAGATCCATCTGGAATCTTTTAATAAAGATATCCTTATCAAAAAGAGCCATAAATTCCAAAGAGACAAACGCATTTGAAGCCGGGAAGGCATACAAATGGAACCAAAATAGAAACATAACAAGAAATACTAACACAACATCTAATTCCCGCCCCACTAGAGCCTCATCCCACAATCCCCCTTCCACCTCTTCTAAACTCAAACCTACACTTGGCACTAAACGACAATTTCAAGGTGACCAGACACAAGAACACAAATCTAAAAAACAAATTTCAGAAAGGACACCTACAACCCTACACACCAGCACGGCACCCTCCGACAAATCTTCCAATTTGTCCACATTCCACCATGCACCACAGCAACATATATCCCCCACAAATCAGGACACTACAAACACACAAGATCTGAGCCCTAATGACTCTTCTTTTTTAGACCAAGTACTGGCGTGCGTCAAACCACCCGCACCCAATCTCAATACTTATACACAAATGACACTATAGAGGATCACCCAGAGATACTGATACCCATAGATTCTGATCTCAGCATTATTAATTTATCTTCACACCCTCTATTGACAGCTGAAATATCAGTTCTAAAGAAAGGTCTGAACTTTTGTCCAAACTAGAACCTAAATAAATTCGAACTCTATAAGGATCTTCAGCTATTTATCCGTAAAGTAATAATCAAAAAACTATCAAAAACAAGATACTACAGTAAACTACACCCCCCAAGAGAACCAAGCTTTGAACCAATTGATCGGTCTCCTAGAGGAGAGCGATACAACTGATCTAATTGACCAAATAAACCTTCCCCAAATTCTAGAATCAATAGAAAAATTGGATGCGGACAATCGTACCCATCCAATAACGTCTAAACTAAAGAAAAAATCTGACTTATGTCCGCCACCTAGTACGTGTCCAAACGCAGCAGCCTTTTTGAAACTCGTAAACAATGACCTAGATAAGCTTAAAATACAGATGAAAGGACCTTCCAATTTAAGGCCAGAAGAATTAGATGCATTAACCTCCCTAGCCAATAACAACAAAATCACGATAAAACCATCAGACAAGGGAGGAAATATAGTTGTCCTAAACAATGACCACTATATCAATATCTGCAAAAAAATTCTTAATGTGGACTGGTACCGCCGCATGCCGGCCTCCATTGTTGAGAAATACAATAGAGAATTTTACATGTTGGTTGACTCTGCGTTTCTGAACACCACAATTAACAAATCCACCTGGACATTCATAAAAAATAATTTCCCTAGGATCCCGACATTTTATACACTCCCAAAAATACACAAGAACCTGACAGACCCACCAGGCAGGCCAATTATTTCAGGCATTAGCTCAATCAGCAACAACGCAAGCAAACTAGTCGACGAATATCTAAGACCATTTGTAGTTGCATTAACATCATATGTAAGAGATACAAGCCACCTCCTACAAATCCTGGACCACCTATATGTACCAGACCAAGCTCTTCTAGCCACAATTGACGTAGAAACGCTCTACAGTTCGATCCCACATGAACGTGGACTCACAGCAATCAAACATATACTTCAACAGAACCCACAGCTAGACCCAACATACAATAAATTAATTGTTGCACTGCTCGAGCACATCCTTACCCACAATATCTTCACTTTCAATGGCTCCCACTACCTCCAGGTGCAGGGGGTTGCGATGGGGACATGTTGTGCCCCATCGTATGCCAACCTGTACCTGGGGGAGTGGGAGAAAGCCTTTCTCTCTGATGATGGCCTTACCCAATATACCAGCCACATTGTGGGTTGGTATCGCTACATGGAAGATATTTTGGTCATCTGGGATGGCCCGTTGGATGTGCTCGAGCAGTGCTTGTTATGAATGAATAAAAATGATTTCAATTTGACATTTACAATGTCTTCCGACAAAAATCGGATCACATTTCTGGACATAGAAATTTATAAAGAAGAACAAGGCAGATTGTCTACTAAACTATTTAGAAAAATCACCGCAGGAAACACCATACTGCATGCTACGAGCTTTCACCCCCAGCCTCTCATTGATTCTATACCGTATTCACAATACCTCCGAATCAAACGGAATTGTACAGATGACACATTTTTAAAAGAACCGGCAAACCTACGAGATAGACTGCTAGCACGAGGATATACACGCAAATCCTTGAAAAAAATCTTTAAAAAAAAGTAATGAGTAAACCTAGAGATACGCTCTTTCAAACCTCGAGACATAAAGATACCAATTCACTCCGCATTATTACAACATACAACCAACACCGTCAAACTAGAAAAATAGTCGAAAAATATTGGCACCTACTGACCCTCGATCCATCTTTAGGTCATCTAGTGCCAAATAAACCCCAGTTCACATTTAGGAGAGCAACATCCATCGGTGACAAAATAGTAAACAGCGAATTTAGAAATGAGTCAACAAAAGGTACACTGCAAATACAAAGGAACATTTGCATGTGGCTCGTGTCGCTACTGTGCCTATATGCTCACACAAAAGAATCCTATCCTCCCAAATGGAAGAAAATTTTATCCAAGACATTTTGCTAACTGCAGAACCACTGGAGTGGTCTATCTACTCCAGTGAAACTGCGGCTGTTTTTATATAGGGAAAACAAAATTAGAATTGGAAAAGAGCATACAGACACATTGTGTCCATGCAAACATCTGATCCCGACCTCCCCCTGGGTCGTCATATCTCCTTAGTACATGGGGGTAAATTCCCCAAAATTAAGTTTCTAATTCTGGATCGGGTGCACCCGAGTCCCAGGGGGGGCGACTGGAACAAAATTTTGCTCCAGAGAGAACTGAAATGGATTTATTCATTAAAGGCTACCTCGCCCCCAGGCCTCAATGAGGCTGTATGCTTTAAACCATTCCTCGAAGGTTTCAACTCCGGTGGAATGGAGAAATAAAATACCTATTTACCTTACCATGAGATTTCCCACATTGAATAGTAATGTGAAAGAAGCAACACGTGGTATTTACTTGCAATTGTCTCTGAACTATAATCACACTAGAACATCATGTAATAATATTTATTTGATATTTGCGTTGTAAACTCTTGAGATGCCTGATCTAATGCACATATGACTTTTGCACAAATAAATTGCGCTTAATGTACTGGGGTAGATGACACCTCTATATAATATTCATGACTATCAATATAAATAAATCTTTTTACACTCGACCAAAATTCATTCATTCCCCCTTTTGGGGTTGAGTATATTTGATCTGAGGTAGTTACCTCTTTTCACTTACCTACCCCAGAAAATCATTAATTACCCCTTTCCAGCATATATCGGAATGATTGTATAGCTTTCCAATAAAGAAAAGTTGGATGCAAAGATTTATGTGCATATACTCAGACAAATCGTAACATTGTAACAATGAGTGTACCAGATTCTGAGTGCACCAGTTTTAGTAAATCTCCCCCACTGTGTCCAGTTCTGGAGCCCTCACTTACAGAAAGATATTGATAAGATAGAATGAGTCCAGAGACAGGTAACAAAAATGGTGAAAGGTGTGGGAAATAAAACAGAGAGCGACTTCAGGAACTCAATATGTAAAGCCTGGAGGGAAAAAAGGGATAGGGGGAGACATGATTGAAACCTTTAAATACATCAAGGGGGTGAATAAGGTTGAGGAAGGGAGTCTTAAATATAAAACCAAAATCAAGAACACTGGGACATAACCTCAAACTAACTGAAAGGAGGTTCAAAACGAATCTTAGAAAGTATTATTTAACTGAAAAGGTAGTTGATGATTGGAATAAACTACCAATAGAGGTAGTGCGACAGTCAACAGTAAATGGCTTCAAACATGGTCCGGATAAACATAGATCTATAGGTGGACAAGGTTAATGAAAAAAATAAAAAATAAAATGGGCAGACTCAATGGACTACTCAATCTTTTTCTGACATCACTTTTCTAGGTTTCTAATACTGTGTCCAGTTCTGAAGACCTCACTTACACAAAGATATTGATAAGATGGAACGAGTCCAGAGACAGTTAACAAAAATGGTGAAAGGTCTGGGGGATAAAAAAAAAAAATATAAATAATCAAGAGCGACTTCAGGTACTTCATATGTACACTAGGAGGAAAGAAGGGAAAGAGGAGACATGATTGAAACCTTTAAATGCATCAAGGTGATAAATGTATTGATAAATACATCAAGACAATAAAAGGCGGTGAATAAGGTTCAGGAAGGCAGTCTTTTCAATATGAAACCAAAATCAAGAACACGGGGACATGACCTCAAACTAACTGGAGGAAAGTTCAAAACTAATTTTAGAAAGTATTTTACTGAAAGGGTAGTGGATGCTTGGAACACATTTCCAGTAGAGATAGTGAAACAGTCAATAGTAAATGGCTTCAAACATGCTTGGGACAAACATAGATCTATACTCAGACAAAAAAGTTAACAAAAAAAAAATTTTAAAAAAAAGGGCCGCCTCAGACTACTTTTTTTTTTCTGCAGGTCACTTTTCTAGGTTTCTAAGAACCTGGTGGCCAAAAGCAGCATCCACAGAAGATTTGACATCCACCTTTGAAAATGTATTACCAGTGGCACTTACAAAGCTGAGCCCTGGTTCTGAAATGCCCAGGAAACACCCACCGATCTTGTGAAATAGGCATGTAAAACTGCAGATTTGTCTTTACATAGTTATATAGTTGGTGAGGTTGAATAAAAGTCACATGTCCATCCACTTCAACGTGCGTGTGTGTGTGGAGGGGGAGGGAGGGTGTTTAGGTCGATAACAAAATTTCTATATCCCTGTAAATTACATTCACTAAGATGCCCATCTAAAAAGTTTTTTAAACTACGAAGGCCTCCTGTTGACACCACAGATTGTGGAATGGAGTTCCACATACTGCTCTGAGAGTAAAAAAAAAAAAACTCCTATGCAGCTTATGGTTAAAACAACTTCTCCAATTCCACTCTTAAACCCCCTGAAGTTGCTAGAATCTTCTCTCAGGCATCTCCTCTAGGGAGAATAAGTTTAATGCTTGTAGTCGTTCATCGTAACGGAGGTCCTCCAGTACCCCAATAGCTTTGTTGCCCTTCTCTGGACTCTCTTCAGTACCAACACATCCTTCCTGAGGACTGGAGACCAGAACTTGAGAGGCCCTAGAGTGTAAGCTCTAGTGATAATAAGATTTCTTATTCATGGAGTAGACTTGAAAGCAGGGTGTCCCTTTTGCGAGGTTCCTAAGGACAGAACGAATAGCTAATCTGTATCTTTGAGGTAGACTCTAGTGGCTCTGACTATGTCCAGGCAATAAAGAAAGATTTCCTGGCTGCTTCAAAGCAATGATGGTAGGACTATTTCTTTATTGACGTGCAAAACAATCTTTTGTTTGCGAGGAAGAGAGCAACTCCACACAAGAGTGCTGCCTTTTTTTAGTTAAACAGATAGCAAAGCCAGAAGTGTTTGAAAGGACAGATTTCAGCCTTGTCCATTCTTTCAGAGCACTTAAGGACAAGTTCTGGTCAAGATTGGATTGTAGGAAGGCCAGAATGTGAGGCAAGAGTATTATCTGGGATTAAAGTGCCTGTGTTAACACAAGGGGAAAAAAGATTTCCAGGTACGATAGTAGATCTTTCTGGAAGTGGCTTTTCTTGCTTCAAGATGGATAACAGACTCCTATCTTTAACAGCATGGCTGTTGAAGGCCAGGTCTTAAAGTCAGACTGAGAAGTGAGATTGGAATAGAGTTGCCTTAGACAGCAGATCTGGCCTGTTGGGAAGAGACCAGAGGTTGTCTGTTAGAAGTCTAAGTCAATAAACCTGGGGCGGTTAGGCAACAATTTTGATAATGTCTTATCTTACTGTTGAGAGATAAGACATTATCAAAACTGTTGCCTAGCCACCCCAGGTTTATCTGTGGACGTGCACCCAATTTAAGGAACAGACTAGCCCCAAATGTATTAAACCCTCCAAAGAAAATTGGTACGTTCTTGGATGTAACAGGGTTTTATTACTATAAAAGGTGTAAAGCATGTAAACTGACGAGGAATAATGCTAGGAAAGTATCAACATTTACATCATTTAGCACAGGTAGTGAATATAAAATCGATAAATTCATCACATGCAAATCGACCCATGTAACTTACCTCATCATTTGCCCATGCGGGTTACAATACGTGGGAAGTACTAAAAGGAATTTATGGAGCCGCATCAATGAACATCTAAATATTAAAAATGGGTTCCCAAAACACAGCCTTTCTAACCACTTCAGGACACATCATAATAAGAACCCTAGCCTGGCCAAATGTTTTGGGATTGATAAAATAGACAGACTAGAGGGGAGAAAATATGATCCAGAAAATATCAAAAAATGAAACTGAATGGATCTATAAATTAAACATACTTATTCCGGCGGGAATAAATGTAGATATAGGATTTAAATTGTTATTTATCCAATTACTAGGAACCTGTGTTTGTGGAATATTATATTGTAAAAAGTGAATCCATTCTCTTTTTTCACCACTAGATGGCTCAACTGGTAACCTTTTTTCCTTTTCTTATAATTATTCTCTTACCATTTGATTTTTGACCATGAGATGGCAGTATCCAAAGATAAAATGTATTTTTATAAAATTTTATAACCTTTATAAATTTAAAATTTAATTTACTCAATTTTAATTTGTTCTTATTGTTTTCTATGTTTGTAATATGATACGAGTTGTTTTTTTTTTATTGAATACTATGCAAGGATTGAACTAGATTGCATATCCTTATTTGGCAGACTTGTATAAATATGGAAGTGACATATCCGATCACATGACCCCTGATGACGTCAGAGTGTGCTGACGAAACACATAGGAAGGCTTGAGCATGATACGTCACTTCCGCGGTTTGCAACGCAGTTGGGGCTCTAACGGCGTTTCCAACACATGGATGTTTAACCACTAAGCCACCGCCCACCGTCATATGATGGCTGGACGAGGCTTCTGTTGTTCTGGGAGGACGTCATTTGACATCCTCGCCCTCCTGAGCCACTAGGGGGCGCGCGCGCGTGCCCGCTGCTTCGCTCGGGACCCGGTGCGCGTGCCCGGCGGCTGCGATGTCCGCCGGGCACCCGCGATTGCCGGGTAACAGAGCAGGAGCGTGGATCTGTGCATGTAAACACAAATCCACGTCCTGTCAGAGAGGAGAGGAGACCGATGGCGTGTCCCTTGTACATAGGGACAGCGATCGGTCACCTCCCCCAGTCAGTCCCCTCCCCCCACAGTTAGAATCACCTCCTTAGGTCATACATTAACCCCTCGAGCGCCCCCTAGTGTTGACCCCTTCCCTGCCAGTCACATTTACACAGTAATCAATGCAATTTTATAGCAATGATCGCTGTATAAATGTGAATGGTGCCAAAAATGTGTCAAAAGTGTCCGATGTGCCCGCCGCAATATCGCAGTCACAATAAAAATCGCAGATTGCCGCCATTACTAGTAAAAAATAAATAAATAATAAAAATGCTATAAATCTATCCCCTATTTTGTAGACGCTATAACTTTTGCGCAAACCAATCAATATACGCTTATCGCAATTTTTTTTTACCAAAAATATGTAGAAGAATACATATCGGCCTAAACTGAGGAAAAAATTTGTTAAAAAAAAAAAAAATTGGATATTTATTATAGCAAAAAGTAAAAAATATTGTGTTTTTTCAAAATTGTCCCTCTTCTTTTGTTTATAGCACAATAAATAAAAACCGCAGAGGTGATCAAATACCACCAAAAGAAAGCTCTATTTGTGGGGAAAAATGATAAAAATTTAATTAAGGTGCAGTGTAATATGACCGCGCAATTGTCATTCAAAGTGCGACAGCGCTGAAAACTGAAAAATGGCTTGGGCAGGAAGGGGGTGTAAGTGCCCTGTATTGAGGTGGTTAAGCTGCAAATTGAGACTTGTTTTTAATTCATTTTTCAAATAAATTGCGATATACTTCACCATGGAAACCCTTCTTTTCTTTGCTCTTTTCCACTAATCATTGGACATCCATTCGGATCGGTGCTGTGGTTATGAGAATTTCCTTACTGGCATTTCCTACAAGCATTTATGATTATCTGTAATGGGTTTCATGGAATCCTGACTGGATATTCGCTCGGACCGGTGCTGTGGCTGTGAGAATTTCCCACTGATATTATCCGCAGGCGTTTATGACTACCTGTAATGGGTGTCATAGGATTCTGGTGAGTAGGATGTGTGGCAGGTGACGGTGGTGGAAGATCTACAGTCACTATTGTTCATCAAGAACAGGAAGATTTGCATGCAATTTATTGATTACTCACATATATTGGACACTGAATAGATGTTGTCATGTATTTTTTGGACTTTATACATATCATTTACACAGATGCATACAATTGTGTTTTTGCCAACACTGTTTGATGCACTTTTAGCATTTGCACTTTAATAGTTTTTTCTTGAGAGCGCAGTTCAAATGAATTTGATTGATTTTTTTCTTCACATACAGTAATGTAATCTGTAAGATTACAATAAACTGTATCAAATCATTTCACCTCCCTTTTGTCCCTAGTGGTTTGTCCAGTGCCCTGCCTGCGCTTTTATATTATATATACTGTTCTTCCTGCCTGGAAATTTGAGAATGTCCATGGCATCCAAAAAGTGTCCCTTTATGTCAAAAGCGGTTTTAGACCAGCTAGAAAACAGCAATAGCAAATTAGAACACTTGCAGAATTGAGCGATAGTGAATTGTGGGGAAAGTCATATTTTTTATAATTAATAGTTATTATAATTTATGATTTCGCATTTCAAACTTTATCATAACCGGGATGTCTACTAGACTCTTGTTTGGACAGAAGAGGGTTATTCCTAAGAATTACAGGCCTACAATCTTCTCTTGTTCTGGTGCAATGGGTGCATTGTCCCTATGAGAATGAGTGTTGTGTGGGTCATCAACATTTGCTTTTGGTTTTGCAATTGCTCGCTTGATCACTGCCATAGCATAGGGTATTCTTCCCGTGTGGGGTACTCACAAAGCATGCCTAGAAAAATTAAGCAAGCCAGGTGTTGACCATCCTGTAGTGAATCCGTGTAATGAAAGAACGGGAATAGGTGCTTTAGTACCATATAGGGGCTCTAGACGGCAATGGTGGTAAAATGTGCAACCTGGTCATCCACCTGAGACTAAGCTCAGAGTGGTTGTGTTTTAGTGCCAAATTTCAAAAATTTACACTGTAGTAAATACAACTCAAATATAGTCCAAGCTTTTATAGCAAGTCAGATATAAGCTGACCCTGTCTTACCTGCCCACAATGCTGGACTGTATATAAAGTCCAGACTTTGCATGTCGTGGTGGCCATACCCCTAAGAGGTTTTCGGGGACTGGGTTCCATAGAGATGGACCATGACCCTGGACTTGGACGGACCCTGCGGCTGACCACACATGTTGCACCAGTGCCTACGCAAAATTCAGCAATGTTACAGGTCATCCTCACAGTGTGGGATCCAGCTTCCAAGGTTTACAGAGGTTGTGCCGATCCGCATGCACCGTTTTTATTTGTGGCATCAGAAGGCAGGAGTTGATTTATATATTTCTTTTTTATCTTAAGATTATTCAAAAATACCTAAATTAAGCTAAGAGTCATTCCTCCGTGAAGGAAGAAAGGTCCATCACCATAGAACACTAGCACAAAACTGAAGTTTCATGGAGTAGGGTAGGGATTTAGGGAAGCCATCCAGTTGACGTGTCCGTGAGCTTGAAGGTACGAGCAGATAAGCCAAGGTCTATTAATACTTGCATTTAAAAGAAATCTGTATCTTATTCAAACAATACAGCACACAGGCAAAGTTCTAATGTTTAATGTGTGCCCTTAAATAAACAAAGCCAAGACTTGCAATCTATTTGAAACGTTTTAATTTGTGCATTCATATGACTCGATGACTGCAAAAACACTCTGTTGTAGAATGACATTTCTTAAAGGCACATTTAATATCAATGCATAGTGTACCAGCCTAAAAATACTCTAATTTTCTTACAAAGTGCTTTAGCAGCCACTTACAGCTATAGCAAAATATATTTACAATCTAGGGTTTAAAATCATAAATTGCCTAAAAATATTTGATATTTGTAAAAAAACAAAAACAAAAACCCTTCTAAAATTAGTGCTTCTTGAGCTTACGTTTGTGACATACCCTGGCTTATAATGTCTAGTGATTCCATTAAACTACAAGTTCTGTACATTATGTGGTTTACATTGATAATCTGTCAGTTAAAATACTAAAAAGCTTTGTTTGCACACTTTCTTACTACATAAAACAATCAAATAGAAAAAAAAATGCACCTCAAAAGCACAGCATCTAAAAACAAAAACAGTACAAGACTCGACTCATATTTCCTTTGTCCATACAATACTCTTCACATGACTACATACATAGCACTGGGGCAGTTCATGCATTAGGCGTGTTCACATAATGCAATTCACTGGTTAGACCAGCTTAATGATAAATACCTATACAAATTTGTGTGATTTAGTGTGATATACTGCATTCATATTGAGAGGTTTATTAGTTGATGATTAGTTGGGAGTCATACCTCATGAAAAGGTATATTGATGAGCTGATTAACCCATCAACTTCTTTATTGAAGACCAAAAGTGACAAGATCTCCCTGATAGGGTCCACAAGTGAGAAACCCATTTGCTATCTAAGGCAAGGAAGGGGGGGGGGGAGTACTAAACAGTACAAGCTTATGTGTGATCTATACCACCCATCAGCTAAAAAGTGAAATAGAAGGTATAGATAGAGTAATTAAGAATGAAAGCCAAAATTCTATTTAGTGTTTAGGCTTTTTAGGGGCCACAGTGAATGTGCCCCACTGTGTCAGTGTAAAAGATTCCCTAATGACTGATAGTATGCAGCAAGAAGCAGAGCCAAAGAACCACTCGCCATGTAAGAAATTGAGCGATACAGCCAATGCGCTGCGGTCTTTAGCAGTCCATACATGAGATAACACATTTATTCAATACAATAATTCTGATAAAAATATAGGTTTAAAAATTAATTGGCCCTGATAGAAAATCCTGTCAAATTCAGCCTAAACAATCTTTTCTTGTAGTGAAAAGTATGACTGAATCTAGGATCATTCATTTCTACATGTATGGCCTGCAAATCACAAATGTGCTGCCTCAAGGTGTAGTAATGATAACTTTCAATAGAACTGAAATAGTTGTGTAGATATGAGTAATAAGCTTAAGGTGCTCCATCATCTTTTCTATGAACAGCCCAGACGGACCAAGGAAATATAAGACAAGGCCCTAGACATACACATATTTACTAGCTTCTGGCCTCTAGTAAACCAAAAAAAAAAAAAATACAAAAACTTCATCTCTTTACTTTAAAGAGGGTCCAAGAATCTGCTGAACTCCCAGCCAGTAAAAAGGCAGAACAACAAACGTTGAGGTACATCTACAATTAGTGTTCCGATTATAAAATATACAATTTTATCAAAAATATTTTTTACATTCTGTTACATCATATTGCGTTCACCCTCAGAAGCTATAAGTTCCGAAATCCAGTGGATCGCAACAATTAGTGTATTTTAAGTCATACGGATATTGATATTGTCTTCTGTATTTGTGGCCACAATCATGATGCCCGCCTCATTTCCATAAATATGTGCTGCCTCCTAATAGAAAAAACATCTCATTCACCATTACTGGGAAAACACTTTGTAAATTGAAACAGAGATAAAAACATTGGAAATGCAGCAGTGTATGGAAAAAGAAAATAAATACAGTCTGAAAAAATACATGAGAAAACATTTCTGCTATGACATTTGAGCATGTTGCGTTACTGATCAGTCTGCCCTTGGCATTCAGAATATGGTGGGACACTAATAATTAAGACCCACTATTACAGCAGCCTCCAGTTGCACTGGCTACAATAACAACCAAGTACCCTTACTGTAAGGATTAGTCTTTCTGTACACCGGCCTTGAGGTTTCTTCAGGGGTGCCTTGGCAAAATGCCTAAAAATTTATAAAAAAAAAAAAAAAATTGTATACAAGCCAGCAGTTGGATCTAGCCTGCCTCTTAGCTACACAAAGCCTTTCTAGACACTGGCGTCTTAACCAATGACATCAGTTAATAAGGAATGATGTCTGTTGACTCCACAGCATCCTTGTTTGACCCTCCTGTGCCCCTCTCCCTTAGCACTGGGGTTACATAAGCTGACTGATGGAGAGAACTTGAGGGAGAAGAGAAACAATGGAATACTAGTCAGTACCAGTGTGCAAAAGTGTATTTGCTTTGGAAGAATAAATCACCTCTACCATTGGGTGTCCTGCATGTGAATGCTGCATTATATGAAAGCTACTAGAATAGTTTTTACATTTTAGAATGGGGTACCTCAAATCTGTCCATAAAATTAAAGGGTGCCTTGACTGAAAAAAAGGTTCAAACACACTATTGTACAAACACATTTCATTGCCATCTGGGTTTGGTTCACCACATGCAGGATAGAATAGTTTTAATTTCTATAAACAAAGAGCAGATTGATTTCACACGTAAGCTGCCATACAATTCACTGCGACCCAATTACTTTTCTCACATCTTTGAAACGCTGTTCATACATATGTGAACCAGATTAGACTGGAGTAGGCAGTATTTGTCGACCAGCCGCCGCAGTTATACTGCGGCAGGTTGGCACGGCTGCGCAAATCGCCGTAGTTATATGTCGGCTCTTTAAGACGATATAACAGGCTCACGCAGCATGTCCCCGGAGCCGACGCTCGTGCCCAGGGGGCGCTATGTCCACCAGCGATTGCTCGTTACAGACTGAGAACGGGATGTGTGTGTATAAACACACACATCCCGATTCTCTTAGGGGAGAGGAGACCGATCGGTGTTCATACAAAGTATGAACACCGATCGGTCTCCTCTCCAAGTCAGTCTCATCCCCCTTACAGTTAGAACACACCTAGGGAACATAGTTAACCCCTTCCCTGCCAGTGACATTTATACAGTATTCAGCGGCTATTTTTAGCTCTGGAACTCTCTGTCAATGGTCCCAAATTAGTGATGAAAGTGTCCGATGTGTCTGCCACAATCTTGCAGTCCCGATAAAAATCGCAGATCGCTGCCATTACTAGTAAAAAATAAAATAAAAATGCCATAAATATATTCCCCATTTTGTAGACGCTATAACTTTTGCGCAAACCAATATACACTGATTGCGATTTTTTTACCAAAAATATGTAGAAGAATACACATCGGCCTAAACTGATAAAGAAACTATTTTATTTACATTTTTGGGGGGGGATATTTATTATAGCAAAAAGTACAAAATAGTGTTTTTTTCAAAATTGACATTTTTTTGTCTACAGCGCAAAAAATAAAAACCGCAGAGATGATCAAATACCACCAAAAGAAAGCTCTATTGGTGGGGAAAAAAAGGACATAAATTTTGTTTGGGTACCATGTTGCACGACCAAGCAATCAGTTAAAGTGATGCAGAGCCGTATCGCAAAATATAGCCTGGTCAGGAAGGGGGCAAATCCGTCTGGGGCTGAAGTGGTTAAAGGGCACCAGTCAAGATGGTTCTTGCAATAGTTGCGAATACTGTTCAGCACTGAAGTTTTCCACAGCCTTGCTGCCAAAAAGGAAGGACTAGTTCTGGTGCAGAACTAGCAAAATCACCATTGTTCTAGACCTGAAGCAGTGCTGCTCCTGAGTCAGCCAACAGCCGCCTCCAACACTGAATGGGAGTCTTGGCAGTCAGAAGCACCCCTTTGGAGTCCAAACACCAGTTGAGGGGATTGGGGGCAGATGTTAAGAAAAAAAAAACAAAAAAAAAAAAACCACACACCCTTGCAGTGGGAATGCCCCCATATTGCAAAGGTTAAAAATGCTTTAAGGTCTAGAGGACAGCAGGAAAAGCAGTTTTACTTACCTGATCCCAGCAGCCTGTACTTCCCTTTGCTCCGGCAAATTGTTCCATGTCCAATGCAGGGTTATGGGGACTACATTGGTTTTGATGATGTCAGAGGACCTGCAACTGCCAGGGCATTATGGAGAAGAGGCTTTGGGGATCGGGCTTACAGAAAGGAGGAGGATAGAGTAAGCAAAACTGCTTTTCTTGTTCCCGTAAATCTAAATGAGCATTTAACCAACTTGCACTGCAGGTAGCCAAACTGCAAAGAAAGATTTTTACTTTCTCTGGTGTTCAGCTTTAATATTTATAAACTTAATTTCTATTTACAAACCGAAATCTGTGAAAACTAAAAGTCCTGCCTTGTAGTAGGGCTGTAGCCACTAGGGGACAGGAAAAACACTTTCTTACCTGATCCTCCACTCCCCCGGCAGACAACGCTCCCCCTGTCCCTTGGTATCCTCACATCCAATGCAGGGCTATGGGCCGTACATCATTCTTGAGGATGCCCAAGGATCTTAGGCAACTGGAGAGTAGGGGAGAAGAGGCTGCAGGGACCAGTCTAGCAGCACAAAGGAACCTGCAGGAGTGGAGGATCAGGTAAGTAAAATTGATTTACCCAGTCCAACTAAACATACATGAGCAGTTAGGACCTTTAGTTTTACAGGACTTCAGCTTAATGCTTGATAAAGATGCCATGTTTTCTCATTACTCATGCATGCTGTGCTGCTGTACAGGACAGTACAATGGATAAAGGAGAGGCTGTGCACCTCCTGATTTCTATATGTATAGAAATGGCCACTTTACATGGGTGTTCCATACAAACATAAAGCAGATAACCTATGACATTTCATATTCAAAGGAAATTAGTCCCGAGACAAATACACAGACCGCTCTTGTGTTAATACTTTAGGTCACAAACTCAAACATGTATGCAGAGATCATATGATTATTTTCAGACTCCTTTCTCGTTCAAGGTTTGTGACAGAAAATGTCTAAAGCCATTGGGTGACCTAAACAGCCAGGCAAGTAGTATTTTCAGCAAGTAGTCAGATATAGCAGATCCCTAATTTTTCTCTCAAGACAGCCAACTGTATATTATGTGCTTGTTCTGCTAATCCTCACAGTAAATGAATCCAATGGCACAGGAGCCAGTAAGACACCGACAGCCAAAGTGTTGCTGGACTCACTGGTAGTAAAGCTAGAAAGCGGCAAAGGCAAAGTATTTGGCAAGTGACTTTGGTAAAAATTGAGAATGGTCTTTTGGAAGCTCACAGACAGTTAAGGCATAATTATAACCAAACAATCTGTTTCTCTAATAATCACTGAATTTTCACAAAAAGAAGGCAACTCTTGTTTCAGCTCCAGCCCTGGACATGAAGAAGGCTGGAACTGTATGAGACCTTTACATTCAGAAACAGAATTGAAATATTGCTGTGCCCAGTGTGCTGAGCAAACAGTACTGGGAGGAGTAATGCAGAGATTGCTGCATATGGAGCAGTGGGAATAAAGCCTGTTACAGCTACAGATCAATATACAGTATATATAAAAATGATGACAGACAAAATCCTACATCAATTTTTAAATGAGTGCTCCAACCAAAGCTAAAGCTTTTAGCTGGGTGTGAACATTGAGAGTAAGCATTTAAATATAAATTATAGTAGTGTCTAGAAGCTCCTGTACAGGCTCCCTGCCACATCCTACACTCCCCTACTGGGTCTGTCGCTGTGTCTCGAGTCACACAGGTTAGAGTGGTTGCATGCTCTCCCCACCATGTAAAGGGTTAACAGCCCTGCACCATACACAGTGGTGCAAAGGCTCTGTCCACAGACTGTAGCTTGGGGTTGAGAGAGAGAGTGGGCAGCCATGGGAAAGCCACCTCCTCTGCAACCCCCCAGACTTTTCAAGCATTTGATCCTTACAATATGGTGGGCCCCATTTCAAGGATGTTTTTTTTTGCCTGGATAGGATTCTTTCAAAAGGCAGCGGAACCTGGTTAACTAGTGTTAGCTGGCTGGTTTGGGAGTGGGGATAGGGAAAAACAACTAGATTGGATATGAGTTTAATTCCAGCTCTTCATAGTGAAGGTTTTAGTGTATAATTATTTACATCACCAGTTGCAACCAGTTTTTTAGCGGCTTAAAGTGCACCAGACATTGCCTAAAATTTAACAAAAGCAACACCACTGCTAAAGTGCTTATACCATGTGGTATCGGCAAGTAGCTGTGTTACTTGTCAAATCTGGTGTTTCTGTGGAAGCACTTAAATCCTAGGTCCAAACTAATTCCAGGACAGAAAGAAATGTTCTGGCTGGCTGCACTTCTAAATCATCACCTTTTATTGGAAAAGTGCTTTTATAAAAGTACATCTCCATAAAACAAAGCAGGAGAATGCGACCACAGCCAACATGCTTCGCGCTAAATTAGCGCATAATCATAGCTATGATTAAGTGCCGATTTAGCATGAAATGTGTTAGCTGCATTCCCCTGCTTTGTGAAGAAGTACTTTTATGAAGAAATCTTCAAATAAAAAGGTGATATTTTAGACCCCATTACACTGGGGTGCTTTTCAGGCGTTTTAACGCTAAAAACAACACCTAAAAAGCGCCTCTCGTGCCTCCCCAGTGTGAAAGCCCAAGTTCTTTCACACTGGGGCGGTGCGCTTGCAGGATGGGAAAAAAGTCCTGCAAGCAGCATCTTCGGGGCGGTGCAGGAGCGGTGTATACAGTGATCCCAAAAAGCTCTGTCCATTGAAATGAATGGGCAGCGCTGCCGAATCGCCACCTAAGTGATTCGGCAGTGCCACAAGATGGGCGCTTTTGACCCCTTCTTCAGCCGCTAGCGGGGGTCAAAAGTGCCCCACTAGCGGCCGAAAAGCGCCACTTTAACAGCGTTAAACGCCACTAAAACTAGCAAGCTTTACCGCAACGTTGGGGGTTTTAGAAGTGCAGCCAACCAGAACATTTTTTTTCTTTACATCAAAACTGCTGCGAGCAGGGCCAGCACCTTTTAGAGCGATAGTGGAGGTGGAACAAGAGACTGACCTGCAGCAGTGCTTTGTTTCTTGCCAAAACTAATCCCACTGACTGATACAAGAGCTTCTGAGGAACTGTAAATAGTCTGTGCCAAAGGTTAAAAAGGAGGATACACAGGGAATGACATGAAGACTAACACAGTTAACTGTGCATGCACCTCAGTAGTTACTGAATCCAGGTACCAATGAAATACATATACACAGAAGTAAAGTATGTATAGCCTACATATTTCTTTTTAGTTTTGGACAAATCAGAGAAGAGTTAAAACCCTCTGCTTTTTTTTTTTGCCATCTCTATACCACTGGGAAGATGAGGTGAGGTAATTCCCATCTTAACCAATTGTCACAAAAATATATGTCCAAACTGGAGGAACCTCACTCTTCTTGCAGCGGGTCTAACCCTTTCCTGCTATAACCAAAACTAAAACTAAAATAAAATTGGGAGGATGGTTTTGCTTTTACATACACTTAAAACTTCACTAAATCAAATATAAGTCCCACAGTTTCATAAAACCATTAAGGGGGGGGGGGGGGGGAACACAACGAACAATGCCCCCTCATACAGAAGATTTAACTTAGACTATCTCAGCTTTGTACATTTAAAATTAAAACCTCTAAACAGGTACCTGGAGGGTGAGTGATATTAAAATTGTCAGATACATAAACATGTCTCAGGAATTAACCTGCTTATTGCAATCAGCTGCCCAAATAATTAACGTTAAAATTTAAAGCATTTTTTTTTCCAAAGTTCTCTTCTCTGCAGGTAAGGAGACAAAACAAAAAGATGGTGGGGACAGATATGTAAGTATCACAGGCCAAGTTCTCCTGCTCAGAGGACCAGGTGTAAAGTTGCTCCAGTGCTAGTAAAAAAAAAAAAAAAAAAAAAAAAAAAAATTAAAAATGGGCGTACGCTGAAAGTGGCCACTCTTCCGCAGAGTTTATATACACACATTTTTATATAGATATATATATAAAATGAAAAGTACTTTTAAAAGAATCTTCATGTGATTTAAAAAATAAAATAAATCTGGAACTGAAGATGGCACAAGCGGTGAGACTGTTTTTATTTTGTCATCTTGTTAGCCAGTTCTCTCCAGTTTCACAGTGTCCTTGTTCTCAACACCAATCCGCGATATAGTCAAAATCTCTGAACGCTTCCTGCTCATCTTCTGTTAGCAACCGTGGCTCTCGGGGAGGGGTGAGGATGGGGGCTTCAGAGGTAAATTCATCGTCGAAATTGCTCACATCTTCCCGTCCTTTGATTGTGGGTACAAACGGAGGCTTCACCTTCTTTGCCAACAACCCATGCCAGTCTATGTGCTGCAAAACAGACAAACATGAAATGTACCAGTAGGATTTGCTGAAGACAGGCCAGAATTTGTTAGATGGCAGGCCCATCGCAATTGTTTTTTACATATTACTTCATCACATTACAATTACTTAAACACATTCCAGGTGATATCAGAAGCCCCAGCTAAGTCAGAGCTTTTGTAGTGAGGCGAGGGGTGGGGCAGAGGAGATGGCAAACACAAAGTGTAAGGCTGGCCATACACCTATAGATTATCTGCAGATTTTCTATGGTTAGATGGAAAAAGTGGGAGATTCCTCCATCCACACAAATTAGCGAAGAGGGGGAGGGGGAGGAGTCCTGAGGAGAAGGAGAAAATCCTTGTTCAGAACGCAATGCATCTGCGAATCGGATGCGTTCCCATAGGAGATAATAGGCTTGTAGTTCGCACCGCAATGCCCAAAAAACGCACACTTTTTTGTGCAATGCGCAGTGCAAATGCAACGCACATATGTGAACCGGATACATTCAAATGAATGTATTTTAAAATGTCCTGCGAATTGGATGACGTGTAAGCTGCATCTAATTCGCATAGGTGTGAACGGGGGCTTAAAGTGCAAGTTCACCTTTACAGAAAAATCTGTAAGGAACTTACACAGGACCCCCTCCTCACCCACCCAGTCCCACTGACCTGCAGCCCTGCAAACTCCTGTTCTGAGCCCCAGGATTGCCACCTCGGGGTCCAGGGCGTAGAAATCTCCGCAGCATTCACCCTTCTTCCCTGAGGGGACAGGCTACAAAGGATCTGATTTGTCGGAGCCGTCCATGTGATGGCGCCGACCAATTAAAATGCTTCTTAACGTACCTCCTGACGGGGTACGTTTAGGAGATTAAGCCCGGAGCCGTGAGGCGGCTAAACCGGGGCTCAGAACGGGAGATCGCCACGTTGCCGGTCAGCAGAACTGTACAGATTTTTCTGTAAAGGTGAACTTACCCTTAACCACTTACCGACCGGCTCCTGTATATATAAGTCGGCACTTTGAAGGTGGATATCTCGGTAACGGCAGCAGCTGCTGCCACAACTGAGGTATCCATCTTTACAGGAGCCGGCCGTGTTTCCGGCAGCGGTAGAGGTGCCACCCCCTTCCCGCGCCCTCCACCGCTTACCGGAGCCGTCGGTAGCGGCGGAGGCGATCGGGACCTGTCACTTCCTGGGTATGGAGACGAGTGAGGCTAAAATGGCCGCCACCGTCTCCATACCATAGGAGGGCGGAAGCGACGTCATAACGTCAGCTCTGCCCATCTTGTCTTGTGATTTTTTTCAAACGACAATTATTTTTTTTATTGCATTTAAGTCCAAATATGAGATCTGAGGACTTTTTGACCCCAGATCTCATATTTAAGAGGAACTGTCATGCTTTTTTCTATTACAAGGGATGTTTACATTCCTTGTAATAGGAATAAAAGTGATCCAATTTTTTTTTTTTTTAAACAGTGAAAAAATAAAATAAAGTAAAATAAATAAGTAAAAAAAAATTTTTTTAAAGCGCCCTGTCCCGACGAGCTCGCGTGCAGAAGCAAACGCATACGTGAGTAGCGCCCGCATATGAAAACGATGGTCAAACCACACATGTGAGGTGTTGCCGCGACCGGTAGAGCAGGAGCAATAATTCTAGACCTAGACCTCCTCTGGAACGCAAAACATGCAACCTGTAGAATTTTTTAAATGTCGCCTATGGAGATTTTTAAGGGTAAAAGTTTGACACCATTCCACGAGCGGGCGCAATTTTGAAGCGTGACATGTTGGGTATTAATTTACTTGGCATAACATTATATTTCACAATTAAAAAAAAAAATTGGGCTAACTTTACTGTTGTCTTATTTTTTTATTCAAAAAAGTGAATTTATTCCAAAAAAAGTGCGCTTATAAGACCACTGCGCAAATACGGTGCAAAAAAAAAGTATTGCATTGACTGCAATTTTATTCTCTAGGGTGTTAGAAAAAAAAAACAATATATGTTTGGGGGTTCCAAGTAATTTTCTAGCAAAAAAAAACGGTTTTCAACATGTAAACACCTAAAATCCAAAACAAGTCTAGTCCTTAAGTGGTTAAAAAACCCTCCATACAATTTCATAAACACATCCATCCAATGGCACACCTTCCTCTGCATTTTAAGATTTAATCAACGGAATGTAATAAACTGCCCAAGGTGGAAAAAAAATAAAAATAAAAACTATTTTCTAACTGGTGGTATGGGGGGGGGGCATACTCCTTTACTGCCTACCAGATGATAGCAGTTTAAATAGATTATGGCTTGGATTGGAACAGTCCCTAACAAAGCTATGAGTTTTCTGAAGGCACCTCCTCTCCTCTAAGCTCCTCAAGTACTGGGCAGATCTACACATATTATGTGCAGTTTTGACCACCCTTTGTAAAATTTTTATATCCTGGGCTCTACCAGGTCATAAAGTAACATAGCAAGTCCAAACACTCTCCATGGCACCTCTATTAAAACAGAGAAGAAGTTTAGAAAATGCCACCCTCTTCAGTTTCCAGAGACGATATATGCAGGGACCATAACTCGCCTGTAATTGCCGTTCCAAAAAAGTTAAACCCATGTACCCGCAACTACATCTACTCTGTCGATAACAGAAGCACAAGCATCAATCTCTCCTAAAGTCTGTTATCAACTCTTTAGTTTTACTCACATTGAGCTACAAGTTATTTTCCCTGTGCCAGCCTATCAGTCTCCTTCATTTGTGCTTGAAAAAAACACCATTATGTAATGTTTGCGGGTTCTAAGTAATTTTCTAGAAAAAAATACTGATTGTTACATGTATGTGTGTATGAAACATAAGAAAAAGGCCTGGTGTTCAAGAGGTAAAATGGAAGATCTTTAAACAAAAGATGGTAGATTTCTTTTCGAATAGGGACAATAGCCGACATCTTCAGACATATGGGCACAACCTCCTGCCAAATGCCTAGTACACACTATGAGAAAATATAAGGAAAAATACCGCTTTCCAAGCAACCCTATAATATTCTGATCGTTCATACACAGATTTTGAGAGTTTATGCACACTTATCCAAAAGAACAAAACGGAAAATTTTTCTAGTACAATACTTGTTTAAATCAGTACAGTATTCAACTGGAAAAAAAAAAATTGAGCGATCAAGACCACACATGCTTGGAAACGAAAAGAATGAATACATTACAACACTTCTACATTTGTTTTCTGTTTTACAAGAATTTTTTCTAACTTTAGTAACTTCTTACATTTTTGATGATAGAAGCAAGCAAAAAAAAAAAATAAATAAAAAAAAAAGACGATCATTTGTCCGATATATTCTCATTGTGTGTAAGGGGCATTAAACGTTCATTCTTTTTCTAAACTAAAATAACAAACATGCCTATAATTGCCTGCTCTGAGCAATGCTTATGCACAGAGCAGCCCCGATCCTCTTCTTCTGGGGTCCCCCACCGGCACTCCAGGCCCCTACACTACGGTGGGTGTTCCCACAGAGAGCCGCCTTTCCTGGGGGCACCTGTGCATGCTCACTCCCGAGTCCTGCTGCTACCTCCATTGACACAGACAGCGGGACTTGGCCCTGCCCTCGTGTCACAGCTTTCAACTGACAAGAGTGGGAGCCAATGGCTCCAGCTGCTATCAGTCCAATGAGGAGGGGGAAGGCGCTGCGCTCATGCACACCGCTGGATCGGGCTCAGGTAAGAAAAAGGGGGAGCTGCAGCACAGGTGGTTTTTCATCTTGATGCATAGAATGCATTAAAGGTGAAAAAACCTTAAGGCTTTAGAACCACTTTAAGGAAGATGTTGGATCTGTAAAGATGTCAGCCAACTGAAGAGTGCAGTTGTTTTGAAATATTAACAGGTCCTACATTTTTCCTGTCATCTACACCTAACAAACTCTGTCTAATATCCTAGGCCAGTGATTGGCGAACTTTGGCACCCCAGATGATTTGGAACTACATTTCCCATGATGCTCAAATACACTGCAGAGTGCATTAACATCATGGGAAAAGTAGTTCCAAAACATCTGGGGTGCCAAGGTTCGCCATCACTGTCCTAGGCAGATACCTCAAAAGGCATGTCTCCCAAAGGTGCAATTGATTTTGCAAACACATCGCTATATTGGTGTTAAAAAAAAATGGCATAAAGAGAAGCTTTTTCTACAAAAGCCTGTGACTGAATAAACCTGCCACATAGCTCCAGTATTCTTTAATTCAATCCCCGCTTTAATCTGTGCTGGTACTTTGCTTCCCTTAATAACTTTTGTCTTCTTGCAACACAATACACAATCTTATCACCTACCTAGAGGCTGCATTCTTCTAACTAGAGACACCACTTTCCCATTTACCCAAGGTTTCTGATTAATGATCTTTGTAACTGAAGGTCTGAATCTTGGTTCAGACCTAAACTGCAGGACGAGTCTGCAAGGGCCAGGGCACTGCAAACGCGGTTACAATGCTTTTCAGGCTCAAATGCAACAAAAATAAATGCATATTTTTGTTTTTGCAATATGGGTGTGTTTTTATTTTCCATAGATGGAATCCTCCTTTAAACCTCTCAGTAACAAGGGATTGAAAATTGCCCATGTAGCTGGTTCTTGAGAGCAACAAGGATGCTACCATTTCTGATCTCTGAAAGTGCTTGGCAACTACACTGTCCCTTTGGCTTCAATACTTCAAGTCAATCAGAAAAGTCAGGGTCTAAATGCTAACTGTATATTAGTTCCAGATAAATATATTGAAGCCAGAGGGTCATGAAAGCCAGGCAATGAAGCCATCCAATACAGTTTTTAACACCCACAACACAAACCGAGGCTTTTTGCTATCTATGACAGGGCAGCAGTGCCCTTTTCAGAGTGCCATTAATACAGTGAAACAAAGTTTAGCACAGAAGTCCCAAGTTTTGACCTGGGATGACCATGCATGATCATTGTCTATGCAGGTTTCCGCTCGAAAATACAGACTTGTTTAAGGACACCAGTAGGTTACTAGAACACTAACACCAGTAGGTTACTAGGCTTTTCATAAGTCACGAATGTGAAATTTTACTCAGCCACTTTAAAAGTACTTACTCTGAAGAATGGATGTTTTTTTACATCTTCTGCGTCCTTTTCACTTGCTCCTAAGCGGCGCTCTGGATTTCTTCTTAATAGCTGCCAAAAGAGGATAAATTTTGTAAATAGAGAGACTGCAAACACTAAGATTATTAGAATACTAGTTGCAAGGAAATCTTTATCCTCTCTGAGTGCAATGTGTGTGTTGAACAAGGGGAATCAAATATTTTATAACCAGCAGATGGTTAAAGTATATAATGAGCAAAATAATATACAGATTTATGCAATCCAAGAGTTAACCATTTTTTTTTTTTATAAAATGTTATTATCCATATAAACAATGGATCATGAGTTATCGAAGCCTGTATACTTAAAAGAGACAACTCCTGCCCCTCTCTGCATTGGAACTCATGAGCCCTGAATTCTCTCCACCGTTGGATCCTGGCCAGTTTCCAAAATGTTGGAGAACTCTATGCAGGCTCTCTCATTCCATGATCTCTCTACGAACTTTGTTATCAATATTAAGGATTTCTGCATATATCTTTGCATCCATCACGCCCTTTCCTTAGTCACCCGAGATGTACTGTGCTTTTATAACCCCCATAAACCAACATTATTTACAAACTGCTCATACAACCTCAACCTCAGAATAAACGACCCTTAAAAAGAACATTGGAAAAAGATTAGTGGTCCATGCATCACTACCATCTGGAATGATGACACTTCATTCATCACTTCTCACTGGTATCTGTCTTACCTCAAACCGCCCTGCTCAAAATAGGGATTGACTCATGGCCCAAACCACTACACACACTTGTAACTTGTGTCTTGATAGCAACCAGCTTATTTATTGTCTGAATTTGGAAGAGCAGTACTTCCATCTTTTTGCAACAAATGATCATTATCCCCAATGATCATTTTTCTGTTAGAGTTCCTGTTCACCAAAGCCCATATAACAACCAGTAAATTCTATATCCACGTAATTGCCTGAAAAATTACATAAGATATGGATGTGTGAGGCATCTGACTCTGGAGTAGGGATGGGAGCCGGGATTCAAGCAACCTGAGGATTTGGGTAAATGTGATTGGCCACAATTAAGCCCTTTGGAGAACCACCCTATAAAGAGGTACATGTAGTCTATATCTTCTCTTCTGCCTGTGTCCCCCCCCCCCCCATTTCTTTCCTTCTTTCTTTTCTACGACTCTGCATGAGGCAGAGTGCCTACTACCTCTACTGTGGACATTGCTCCTCCTCTTAGCTGTATTCCATCCCTATCTGGTTCATACCCATAGCCTTACCTACGTGCACAGGTATACGACAATCCTTCCCTAAGAGGAGCATTGAAAAGTCACAACCGAATCTGTAATACTGTATCTCTAACCTTCGAAACTGGCCTTTTCTTTTTGTTCACTTTTTTATGCTACTTTTATGAAATGCAGAGAATGTACCACTGTCTTTTGTTCTTTGTGTTATTGGAAATAAACTTTGTTTAAAAAAAAAAAAAAAAATTCTATACTCCTTGGGATTCATGGATAAGCGCACTGTCTCAGAGGGCATTAACCACTTGCCTACCAGGCACTTACAACCCCTTCCTGCACAAACCATTTTTCTGCGCTGTCGCACTTTGAATGACAATTGCGCGGTAATGCTACACTGTACCCAAAACAATTTTTTTTATCATTTTCTTCACACAAATAGAGCTTTCTTTTGGTGGTATTTAATCACTGCTGAGTTTTTTTTTTTTTTTTTTTTTTTTTTTTTTTTTTTTGTAAAAAATAAGACCAAAAATGTTGAAAAAAAAAAAAAAAAGTTACAAAATTTACTGACACAACAAGTAATTTTTCTCCTTCACTGTGCGCACTGATGAGGTGGCGCTGATAGGCTGAACTGGTGGGCATTGATGAGGCGGCACTGATGAGGAGACACCAATATGCCGCACCTATGGGCACCTATAGGTGGCACTGATGGGCACTAATAGACGGCACTGGAGAGCACTAATAGGCGAGACGGATAGGCGGCATGGATAGGCAGTACTGATGGGCAGCACTGGTGGGCACTGACAGGCGGCATGGATAGGCGGTACTGATTGGCATTGATGGTTGGCACTGATGGGCATTGATAGGCGGCACTGATTGCCACCGACTGGCATCACTAATGGGCACTGATTGGTGGAACTTGTGGGCACTGATTGCTGCCACTGGTGGGCACTATATGGTGACACTGTATTTCTATATTGTAATCAGAGCACTGATGATCAGTGCCCCGATTACATTCCTACATGTCCCCCTGCGTGGAGATGCCGCCGATCGGCTCTCCTCGCCACACACTCTATCAGTGTGAGGCGAGGAGCGACGATTACTGGCACTTCCTTGTTTACATGTGACCGACTGTGATTGGACACAGCCGCAGACGCGGCTCTTTACAGGGATCGGGGTCACGCAGTGTCCTAGCAACATGGTGCGGCCGCGAACGCCGTGCTGCGTGCCCCCTTGGGCGCACGAGGGCGGCCATTATGGAATGCCGTCATATGATGTCGTCCCAGAACAAGAGCTGCACTGCCTCGCCATCATTTGACGGTGGTCAGACGGCAACCAGTTAAAGTCTGATAAGACATGACCTCCCTATTCCCTGTAGTTTCACGATTTAAAGCAGGGGTCTTCAAACTACGGCCCTCCAGTTGTTCAGGAACTACAATTCCCATCATGTCTAGTCATGTCTGTGAATGTCAGAGTTTTACAATGCCTCATGGGATGTGTAGTTCCACAACAGCTGGAGGGCCGTAGTTTGAAGATTCCCGATTTAAAGCATATAGTAGCTGTGCTCATTTACACCACATTGCATCTGATATCCTCACACAATAAGTTATTTTGGACAGGGATGAGGTGCCGTATCTACTAGGACATTCCACCCACCACTCTTTTCCTATTTTGGACAGTTTTAACACTTTTTCTTCGTTCTTGTAAGGTTTATATCGATACAAGCATCCACTGAACGCTCGTTTACTAAACACTTTTACACGAGAGAGGAATGATACGAATTACTTTTCGCTATACAAATCTGGAAGATGTTCTTGGACATATATTATACCGGTTGTACTGTCCTTGGAAAACTTGTCCTTTGTGCTGCAATAGACTTAATTATTCAAGTGACACAAAGGCCTCATGCACACTGGACATTTTTGGACGTTTTCACAGCTGCTGTTTTTGGCTTCAGATGGTTTTTTCAACAGTTAATCAACTTTCCAGCATGTTATCCTATGTGTCCATGCACATGTAGGCTGTTATCAACAGTTTTTGGCTTAAAAAACCCCCCCAAAACTAGTGGGTTCCGAGAAGAGTTTTTCAGCTGTAAAAACGCTTCAACTTGCCAGACCAACTGCGCTCCTAGCATGGCTCTGTACACCCCAGGAGAGTAAACAAAGAGGGTACCTGCCGCTCGAACCTCCGGAGACCCCCCTCGGATGCACAACATGGCCGCACGCCGTGACCTGGGTCTATATTTCGAGGCGTCCAGGCGGGTGTACCATGATGGCCACCGCGGCTAAGGCAAGCAAGCAGCCTCATGCTTCCAGCACAGAGGGAGCCCCGGAGTACAGGCAAGTGCTCACCCCAGCTACCGTGACATACACCCCTCTTGCCTGGGAACTGCCAGCAGGTTTCTACCCCCTCCCGCACCTCCACGGAATCACTTGTTGGCCACACAATGGCAGAACAGGCCTTTTCCCCCACAGGCCATTATACTCTGACATCCCCACGCCAGGCCTGCAACCACAAGATCACTGCTTCTCCACAGCAGATTTATATGACAAACTTTCCATCCTCCTGGAAAGAGGAATTGCCACGTCGGCAGCTAAAATAACAGGGGGCATTAAATCTGACCTACAAAACATAGGCTCCAGAATAGAGGCGATAGAAAACAAACAAACTCACTGCCGCAGTATCTAACCAAAATACTGACATGATTCAAACCCTACAGGACCAACTAGAAACTGCCTTATCACGCATAGACGACATCGAGAACAGATCCAGACGGTACAATTTCAGGATCAGGGGACTCCCAGAGACCTGGTTAAAATTCTGCTGCCTAACATCAATCAGCACCTAGAACTGGACAGAGCTCACAGAGCCCTGGGTGCCCCCAGGAAAGACAGCTTGCCTAGGGATATAATTGTCAAACCACACCACTATGCTGTAAAAGAGGCTGTTATGAAACAAGCACGCACTCTAACCCAGGTGACATGTCAAGGCCACGCGATACAGATTTTTGAAGATCTTGCACCCTCAACCATCCAATGAAGACACACCCTGAAGCCCCTGCTGATCGCCATGGCCCAGAAAGACATAAAATACAAGTGGGCATTCCCGTTTGCGGTAAAATTCACATACAAAAGCCAAAATCACGCTTCCACATTTCCAAATTTGCTGAGGGAGAAAAGCTCCTACTACGCCTGAAAATCATTTCACAAAACGCTGAAATGGATACGTCCTCTGCATCTACAAGCTCAACTAAGAGACCTCCACCCGTCAGCCCTTCGACCCCCCTATGGTCAAAGCGGTCGAGAAGATCGGGGACAATGGCCCTACCTGAAGGTCTCCACAATTGATCCTGGATCCACCCAATTGCCTTAATGTTGGTCAGTTCTCCTAACACCTTACTTGGGGCCCCCGAAAACAACAAGCTTCTAACCCATTCTCACACTACCGTTGTTTGCTAGTGTACCATGCAGAAGTTTTGCACCCCCCCCCCCCCCCCCACCCTGGTCTTATCCCCCTTCATATCAGTTCAAGTTTTATCATACAGGTTTGTAGAACTGACGGATTTGTCACACAGAAACTGTGCACTCTGCTACATCCTCCATCCTACCCCCCCCCCCATACATTTAACCCCCTTTCCTCAAGTGACCTGTATTTCCGCAAACATCACTGTGACAATCCTCCTTTGATATAATGGACACCGAGAATAACAAGAAATCCCTCTGTGACAAATGACAGGTCCAATTGTTCAACGTTTGTGTAGTTTTACTTCCCCAATTTGTTCAGGTTCTCAGGTTGAAATGTTTTACCTCAGTATACCCTCCTGACGACTATACGTGAAAGCATGTATCATAGCTGAATTATATTGTCTTTCTTCTCTGTATATTGCGCGCCCTGGTCTGGGGCGGTACACATGCGCCTCGGCCTATCCTCCTCGGCCTATCCCCTGAAATCCATTCGGCTTCCAGGGGCTAGGACAACAGAGATGTCAAGCTTGGACATTTTCCAATTTTTTTTGGACTCATTAGCTTCCGGGGTTTCCTTCTCCCCCCCTGGGACCAACTATCTTCTTAGGGAGAAGACCTTCTTTTCTTTCTTCTCTCCCACTTCATGCTTATCCCCTTGCAAACGCAGAAAATAAAACCAAAGGAGTGGCCATTCTCTTCCCAAAATCTTGCAAATTTAACTGGACCTCTGATTACAGAGACACGGAAGGCAAGTTCATATTAGTCAAATGCACGATGGAGGGACAAATGTACTCCCTAGTGTCTTATTATGCTCCTAACAAAGAACAGGCAACGTTTTTTGCCCGCCTTTTCAGCATCATTAACCCCATGTTAGAGGGAGCAGTTATCTTCGGAGGGGACTCCAACGTCACCTTTGATCAACGCTTAGACAGATCAAAGCCCCAGGGACAACAAACACGCCAGCCACAAAATAGCTAAACTGATTCATACTCAGGGACTGACCGACGTATGGAGATAACTGAATCCAGCCACCAGAGACTACACACACTACTCAACCCCTCACATCACATTTGCCAGAATAGACCACATTCTATTACACACACACAATCGATACCTGCAGTCACCCAATCCCAAATCAGAGACACGATCCTCTCAGATCACGCGTTAGTAAGCATGTCCCTATGACTTACAACTCCAAAATCAGGACTCAAACCCTGGAATCTGAATGAATCCCTTTTGGCGGACCCAATCAGGGTCACCATACTTGAAAATTCACTGATAGAATTCTTCAAATTTAACACGACAGGAGACACCTCAATGGAAACTGCGTGGGCAGCTCACAAAGCTTTCATTAGGGGGGGGAAATCATAAAAATGTCCACTCAAATAAAAAAGGGAAAGAACCGCTGAAGTTGAGACTGGAAAAGGAGTATGCCGCATTAAGATCCCAACACAAAAAAAACCCCTTGAATAATAATATACCACAAATAGATAAAAATCAAACTGGAACTTAATTTAGCCCTCACAGCACAAGCAGAAAAATGCATAAGATGGAGTAAAAACAAATACTACACACAAAAGAATAGGATTTGCTCCATGTTGGCAGCCAAATTATCCCGCAGAATACAACTAAACGCAATGCCCCAAATCAGAATCCCCGGACACGGCCTCACAGCTAATCCGGTAAATATTCTAGACGCGTTTCAGACCTTCTACACGAACCTGTACACAGCCTCTCCTCCAAAAAACACTGAGGCCATCAAAACTTTCCTAGATAAATTTACCCATCCCACTTTTGTCCCAGGATCATAAAAACTCATTAGAAGCTCCCTTCATGCAAGTGGAAGTTCTTGGCGTTATCTAGGAACTAAAAAGTGGATCTGCTCCGGGTCCGGACGGACTGTCTAATCCTGATTATAAAAAGCCTTTGCTAACATCTTAGCTCCGCATTTAGCCAAATTTTTCAACGCTAAGACCCAAGGAGACCCACTAGACTTGCAGCTCAACTCCGCATTCATAGCGGTGATCCCCAAACCGGATAAAAACCTGGAAGTAGTAAGCAACTATTGCCCGATCTCTCTTATTAACTGTGATCTTAAAATATTAACCAAAATTCTAGCCAATCGATTCGCTTCCTTCATAACTAAATTTATATATATATATATATATATATATATATATATATATATATATATATATATATACATATATACATATATACATATATACATACATATACACATACACACACAAAGGCCAAGTAGGATTCATTCCAGGCAGACAAGGCACAGACCAAATTAGAAGGGCAATCAACATAGTATCTATCCTTCAATCTAACTGGGAAGGGGGACCCAAACAAGAAGGTATGTTACCCTCTTTAGATTTAAAAAAAAGACTTTGATTCCGCATCCCGGCCATACATCTTCACTCTGCTGGAAAGATGGGGGTTTGGAGATAGATTAATGGGGCTAATCAGATCTCTCTAGTCTAAACCCCAAGCGAGAATACGTCTCCAGGGACACTACTCGAACCCTATCCATATTTCAAAAGGCACCAAGGCTGCCCGCTATCCCCACTAACCTTTGCCTTGGCAATTGAAACCCTCGCCATCTCAATTAGGGAGAACCCAAACATAAAAGGAGTAACATTCGGCACACAAACTCACAAGTGCAGGCTTTACGTAGACGACATTCAACTTACGCCAGACCTTAGAGGAATTTTCAAGCATCTCAGGGCTTCAAGTGAATTACTCCAAGTCTCTAGCCATGAACATATTGCGCCATCTGCAAACTGTATCCCTGCTTCAAAAATCATTCACCTTCGAATAGAACAACAAGTCTATTAACCACTCGCTGCTCGCCCACCGTCATATGACGGCGCAACGGTGAAGCTGTTATCCTGGGCCGCCGTGATATGACGGTGGCCCTTCCAGGTCCCCCAGGGGGCGCGCACACGGCGCGTCACTCGGGTCCCGGTGCACATGCCCGGCGGCCGCGATGTCCGCCGGGCACCCGCGATTGCCCGGTAACCGAGGACCGTGGATCTTTGTATGTAAACACACAGATCCACGTCCTGTCAGATGGGAGGAGACAGATTGTGTGTTCCTTGTACAGAGGAACACCGATCGGTCTCCTCCCCTTGCGAGTCCCCTCCCCCCACAGTTAGAATCACTCCCTAGCAACACGATTAACCCTACAGCGCCCCCTCCTGGTTAACCCCTTCATTGCCAGTCACATTTATACAGTAATCAATGCATTTTTATAGCACGGATCGCTGTATAAATGTGAATGGTCCCAAAAATGTGTCAAAAGTGTCCGATATGTCCGCCACAATATCGCAGTCACGATAAAAAAAAAAAAAACGCAGATCGCCGCCATTACTAGTAAAAAAAATAAATAAAAATACTATAAATCTATCCCCTTATTTTGTAGATGCTATAACTTTTGCGCAAACCAATAAATATATGCTTATTGTGATATTTTTTACTAAAAATATGTAGAAGAATACATATCGGCCTAAACTGAGGAAAAAATGTGTTTAAAAAAAAAAAAAAAATTGGATATTTATTATAGCAAAAAGTAAAAAATATTGCGTTTTTTTCCAAACTTGTCACTCTTGTTTTGTTTATAGCGCAAGAAATAAAAACCGCAGAGGTGATCAAATACCACCAAAAGAAAGCTCTATTAGTGGGGAAAAAAAATGATAAAAATGTAATTTGTGTACAGTGTTGTATGACCGCGCAATTGTTATTCAAAGTGCGACAGCACTGAAAGCTGAAAATTGGCTTGGGAAGGAAGGGGGTGAAAATGCCCTGTATGGAAGTGGTTAAATACCTTGGAATCAACTTAACACCCAAGATAGAATCTATCTATAATAAAAATTACCCCCCCCATGTTCCGCCGATAATGGCACCGACTCTTTCCAACTCCCTAGCGCCCTGGGACAAGTTACGCAAGTCTAAAGCCCTAACCTCAGTCAGCAAACCTCTATCCCATCTATTTAACAACCCCGACTTCCCCCCCAGGCCAGAACATTGTGGCATTCAAATGGTGGCTGGACAAGGGACTGCACCGAATCTGGCACTTCTCTCTTGCAGGCCCTCTCTCCCTCAAGCATTGCATTAATAAGCTGGAACTACCCACAACAGAACAGATTCCAACAAATCTCACACTTTCTACACACTATATGGTTGGAAAAGCCACACCCACCTAGATACATGGCATATGAACTATGGTGTGTACAGGGCTCAGGGCAGAGGGGAGGAATATCGACTCATCACTGATACTCCCAGACTCTAAATCTCCCTTTATGACGAGATGGGAGGAGGAGCTACAATTCAGCTGGGATCTGGAGGCCTGGCATTCTGCCTGCTTTAAATCCTTTAAGGGTATCTTGAACACATCACTCACAGAGGCCAGTAAAAAAGTAATTTTGAGGTGGTATACCCCTTTAGATTAGCATCCATGTAAGCCTCTGCAGATCCTCTGTTTCAGAGGATGTCAACTTACAGGCACAATGGCCCACATCTGGTGGGAGTGCCCCAGGATACACCCCTTCTGGAGAAAAATCTTTAACATTATAGACAAGTTGGTCGGTTGCCAGGTGCCTAGATCTCCGACAATAACCCTTCTCAAAGAGCAGATTCTGAAAACCCCTGCACATACTAGGAAGCTAATCCACTTCATACTAGAGGGCACTAAACTTACTACAGCTAAAGCTTGGAAACAACCAAACATCTCCATTAATGCCGCCCAGAGGAAGATCTCATGGATTATGTCCCAAGACAAAATTATCTAGTATACTGTCAGACACCCCCACTAAATTTGAAGCCACATGGGAACCATGGGCATCTCCCTTCTCCCTGTCAGTAGGCCAGACTGAGACTATAAAATCTCAATCTTAAAATTATTAACCATAGACAACACCAAGCAGCTCTCCTTTATCCCTTACTCCATCTACTCTATCCTATTCTCTTTCCTCATTTATCTCTGTTTAAAACGGGACGACAGTGGAACAAATACAAATCACCAGCCCGGAGTTCCAGGTGCTTATAGGAATTCTAGAACCATTTTATGCCAACCCTAGGTCATATGGTGAGGGGGGGGGGGGGGTTCTGGGGTCGATTATTGACCTCACATCTCTCCATAAGGAGGACCTGTCACGCACTATTCCTATTACAAGGGATGTTTACATTCCTTGTAAAAGGAATAAAAGTGATCACAAAAAAAAAAAAAAAAAATCACACATGTGAGATATCGCCGCAAGCGTTAGAGCAACAATTCTAGCCCAAGATATCTGTAACTCTAAACTGGTAACCTGTAAAAAATAAAAAATTAAAGCGTTGCCTATGGAGATTTTTAAGTACCGAAGTTTGGCGCCATTCCATGAGTGTGCGCAATTTTAAAGCGTGACATGTTCGGTATCCATTTACCATGCGTAACATCATCTTTCACATTATACAAATAATTGGGCTAACTACTTTTTTCATTCATGAAACAGTTTTTTCCTCCAAAAAAATGCATTTGAAAAATTGCTGCGCAAATACCGTGTGATGTAAAAAGTTGCAATGACCCCCATTTTATTCCCGAGAGTCACTGATTTAAAAAAAATAAAAAATAAAGGATATATAATTTTTGGGGGTTCTGAGTAATTTTCTAGCAAAAAATACTGATTTAAAAACTTGTAAACAAAAAGTTCCAGAAAAGGCCCAGTATGGAAGTGGTTAAATAAACATGGTCAACACGTCATACTTGCTCTGTGTAATCATTTTTCACAAAGGGGCCCTGATACTCCTCTTTTTTCCACCACGGGCGCTCCTGGCTCCTTTCCCCTGCTAAGTGCCCCCATAGCAAGCTGTTTGCTATGGGATTATTTAGCATACTTGCTCCCGAACCCCGCTCTGTATGTCCATAAGACAAAGAGTGGGGCTTCCCCCCACTCCCTCCTCACTGGCTGTAATTGACATCAGCAGCAGGAGCCAATATCTCCCCCGCTGCTGTGTCTGAGCCAATGAGCAGCAACAGCTAGGAGAGCAGCCGCTCTCATGCACATCACTGGATCGAGAAGGGGCTCAGGTAATCATTAGGAGGGGCTGAGGGGGGGTAGCTGCATACTGAAGGTTTTTTACCTTCATGCATAGAATGCATGAAGGTAAAAAAAAACTTCAGCCATTAGAATCACTTTAATATTTGTATTTATAGTTTATTTTTCCTGTATATATCTGTCGCTTTGCACATATGTACCTTGTATGGATTTCTACCAGAAAGCAGGATTTTTGTTCCTCACCGTAAAATACCTTGGACGGACACAGCTTCTTCTAATTCTTGACCATAAGGTTTATAGTGCCATCTACAGGAGTAGGACACCAGACACAAATGAAGGCTGGTATAAACCCGCTCCTCTGCTGTAGGTGAACCAGTTAGTAACCAGAGGATCCCTCTCTTGCCACAAACATCAGTAACTTCCTGTTGGGACTGGACGTGGACCTTCTGGTGTCCCGAGAGCTCAACCTATGACAAAGTTGATGAAATACGTCCGTATGCAGAGACCACTCTACCTGATCCAAGATCTGCCGACTGAGGTAGTCCGCCTGCCAATTTTCTTCTCCTGCCATATGCACTGTGGATAGAGCCAACCCGTCACGTTCCGCTCATTGGAGAATGCGCGAGGCCTCCAGCTCTGCTGCTGCACGCCATGTCCTGCCCTGGTCATTGACATAGGCCACCACCCTGGCATTGTTTGACTGGATCCTGACCACGCCCCCCGAAGAAGCTCTGCTCCACAGTTCCAGGCGTAGCCTGAAGTTCCAAAACATTGATTCATAGTCGAGATTCCTCTCACGTCCAGCAACCCTGGGCCAAGTTTGTCCCCAGAATTGCTCCTCAGCCGGACCATAATCGGAGATACTCTGGTCTTTTGACCCAGGTGTCCAGGGACGTGGGGGACTTGGCCCACTTGGGCAGAATTTCCCTCTTTAGAAACCTAGCAGAAATCCCCCTGATGGGAGGCCATAACTAACTGGATGGATTCCATCCTGAACTTCTGCACCTTCACAAACCAATTTAGGGTCTTGAGATCCAGGATTGGCTGGACCTTTTCTTCTTTCTTTGGAACCGTAAACAGGTCCGAGTACCCCCAAAACCTCTCTGAAGCCGGAAGTGGGGCAATCATCCCCTGGAGCAGCAGGTCATGCACCGCTCTGTAGGGAGCCTGCAGGTGCGACTGGGAGAGATGAATATTGGTAGGAAAGAAACTCTCAGGTGAACAGAAAGGAAATTATTTTGTAGCTGGACAAAATCAGTTTGTGGACCATTTGTCAGAAAGCAGGGAGGTCCATGAGTCCGCAAACCAGGGAAGACATCCCTCCACCCCAAAAACAGGTGGGGGGGAGGCTTCAGGCCAAGGAGGACTTGTCTGTAGGCTTGATGGGGCAGGACCGTGTAATACCTCCTTGGGGGCCTTGGATCGATTTATTCGAGGATCCTGAATGAAGAATAATCTTGTGCGCAGAGACAGAAGGACCACGCTTGCGGTGGGGTTCCTTCACTGCTCTTGATTGCGGGAGGAAAGTACTCTTCCTCCCAGTAAGGTCCTTTATGTCATCGTCTAGGGTAGCACCAAAAAAGGCGTTCATCCTGGAAGGGCAAATCTACTAGAGCCTTTTTAGATGTCTAGTTCACGGCCATTACCATTACTTGAGTCACAGCACACGCTAAAGCACTACTGCCGAACTGAGAGCTTGTAAAGCAGAGAAGCTGCATCCAAGGACGCATTACACATACTCGAGACCCTGGATCAATTGGTCTGCCAGTTCTACATAGGCCCTGCTCCCCACTGATGTGCGTGGCATAGGAGCTTAGCCTACTCAGTGGGGTTTGAGACACCAGGGCCATGGACAAAACTGGATGTAGAGCCGGACCAACAACCGTAAACATTGTTTGTGTGACAGATTCTGCCTTCCTGAGAGCCAGATCCTTAAAAGACGACTCCTTCTGTATCATGGTTGACTGGTTCAACCTTGAAATGGATGGGTCCACGACAGGAGGTGAGATCCACTTCAGAAAAGTTTCTTTAAAGGGGTAATGCACTGAAACGTTTTGGACCACAAAAGGGCGCTTTAATAGCTCCCAATCCTTGTAAATAAATGTATCAAAATAAGTTGGAAAGGGGAATAGATTTGGTGCACGAGGCGACTTATGCATACCAAAAGAGGACTGCCACGTCCCCAGTAGCCCCAGAGGTATCCTCAATGATAAGTGCGGCCCATCAGCATATGCTTATGCGCGGTGACAGAAGCAAAGGACTCATTGCTGTCTTAAGGTTCAGGGATTAAATCGTCAAGTCCCTCAGACAGGATGCGACAGGGCCGGGCCTGCAGTGGCAGAACCAAAACCATGCTCAGACAAATCCGAAGGAAAAAGCGAGGGTTGCTTCCTGCTTGATTGTGCTCAAAAGGACTCCAGGACCGCCAACAGTGCATCCAGTGGTACACAGGGCCCAGAGGAACCTGTTGCCTCCAGGAGGGGTCAGGTAGGGAGGTATGATTTTGAGACTCCATAAAAAGGAAAAAGCCCAACAATAAGGCACCCTCAGGGAAGTCCACTAGCTGAATGGGACTGCTAGACACCCCCTAGCAGGCCAAAGCAGAGACGGAGGGTACCCCAGCATGATCCAAACTCAGGCACTAAAGGGAGGAGCCTGGGAGCTATTAACACTGCACCAGGAGAGAGACCATGTGGGAAACACACTAGTCTGTCCCCAAGAGACCGTAAAACTCTGCCCAACATAAGCAGTGAAGGCACCAGGGGAAATCCAAGATGGCCCCTGCTGTATGGTTTTCAACAAAATGGCCACTGCTATCCTACCCACCAGGGAGGAAACCGTGCACCCAAAGCCTTAGAACAGACCACAGCAAAATGGCTGCTATGATCCCGCCCACTAGGGAGGAAACAGCGTGCCTAGAGCCTCCAGAACGATCCACCACAAAGTGGCCACTGGCAGCACCAGGGAAAGAACTGTTGGGCCCCAGGAAAAATGGTGCCCGCCATAACAGGACCTATGCCAGTAGCAAGGTACAGGATAGAATACACCCCCAGCCGGTTAACTCCACCATGCCCACAGATGGGGCAAAAAGCCACTTGCTCCAGCCAACACCACACCACAGTTAAAGCAGCCCAGCCAGCAAGCAGAACAGGGTTACCAAAAGAGGGGTGGAGGAGAGGGGTCCAGGTAGGAAACCTTGCAGGCCAGAAAGGGAGGAGAACCCTGCAGGGCCAACCATCCTAAAGAGCACCTGCACTCCCGACCGTGCCCGGGAGGGAGGGCTACTACTTACTGGTCCTATAGACACTCCACAAGACAGAACTGCCTCCCACTGGAGTGGAGGGCTGTGAAATGGACGTTTGGTGCCTGGTCATATGTGCCACCCCGTGAGACATTTAACTGGCCGCCGCGGTCCTAGATGGGGCACTAGGCAGAATAAACTGGTTTGCCTATGGCAGAGAGGGGGTTTATACCAGATAGGACTACCCATAGGCAGTGCTGAGCTTTTTGGCCTAGTGTCCTACTCTTGTAGGTGGCAATATAAACCCTAAGATTGAAAACTAGAAGAAGCAGTGACTGTTAATTAACAAAAAAACAAAATAAAATGTACTCTTGACCCACTTATGATAAACGCACACAATTGATCAGACAAACAAGCTATAATGAGGAAATTTCAGAATCAAATCTGGTGAATGAGGTTTCAATGGCAACTTACTCTTCTCATGATAGAAATGGCTTCTGTTGATAGGAACCGTGGATATCTGACTTCATCATTGACTATGCTGTCAAATACTTCCTCTTCATCATCTCCAGGAAATGGGGACTGGTCAAAACAAAACATACAATATATTGGTTCCGACTTGGTTATTTAAAGCAACGAGTACAATTGTCCATATGCTGAAATCTACTGTAGGACAGCAGTTGGACTTTTTTTTACACAACTACTAACAAGGAGGACAAATACCAGTCCGTATGTGGATGCCATCAGATCACTATTCTGATAAGCACTTAGGGGAAGCGCCCACCTTGCTCATCGCATGCACACAGCCATAAATAAAATATTAAAGCTAATGAAAAACAATTACTAATGTGCTTAAGTCATCAAAAGGCACAATGAACCAAAAAGGTCAATATATTGCAATAGTGCAGATGCCCTACCACATAGCTCTTTAATAAATAATACACTGCAATGTTAGAGCACATCCTGAAGATGCATACGCAGGGTATACAGCTTCTAAAGCTGCAATGGTCTCTTGGGACCCTTTAATAAGCCATACACTTTTACAACCAGTTCAAATGTACTCTCTCATCGAAACATGAAAGTGAATGTAAACAATTAAACCTTTATTCTTATACAGCATACTGTACATATATACATACCTCACCAACAAGCATCTCATAAATAAGGACTCCCAGCCCCCACCAGTCCACTGCTCTGGTATAGGAGGTTTCAGTGAGGACTTCTGGAGCCAGAAATTCTGGGGTGCCGCAGAAAGTGCTAGTTCTATCTCCAAAACCCATTCCTGGATAGGAGACAGGGAGAAGGGACACGCTGCTTTATTTCTGAGCCATCAGCCAGCAGTTCTTTGCACCTGCATGCAAGCTCTTAATAAAAGTAAATGCTTTTAAACAGTTTGCTATTAAAAACTTAAATTACGAAGGTCTAAGCAAGCAATTCTTATAAATAATAAAACAGGGGTGTATTATCCCACGCTCCCTAACCTAATATGTCCCTCACTTCTAACTTGTGTCTGATGGCTGTAACCAAATAATTGTGTTCCCACAACTACAAACAAAATAAAATCAAAAATGTTGGCTGCGCCTAAGTGTGTGCAATCCAGTTAATGTTTTTAACGGCTTTCAGGCCACCCACCGCACATTTACTGTGGGAGGGCAGGCCCAGCTGCGTAAAACCTCTTCAAGGTTTGGGGCACGCATGCCGCCACCAACCCGTTGTGATTGAACATAGCAGGAGCCAATCAGCTGGTTCGGCGGTCGCCGGGACTCGCCGATCGCTCACTGGAGAGGCAGAATGGTGGTCTGCCTATGTAAACAAGGCAGACCGCCGTTCTGTCAGAGAGGAAGAGAGAGAGATGACCACAACCATTACACCCGCCTTTCTGTCAAAGAGGAAGAGAGAAAAAAAAAATCGCTGACCACAACCATTACCAGTAAAAATAAAAATGCCATAAAAAAATATCCCATAGTTTGTAGGTGATAACTTTTGCGCAAACCACTCATATATGCTTATTGAGTTTTTTTTTTTTTTTTACCAAAAATATGTAGCGGAATACATATTGGCCTAAACTGATGAAGAAATTGGATATCTTTACATTATTTTTATTGGATGCGTTTTATAGCAGAAAGTAAAAAATATATTGTCGGACTTTTTTGTTGATAGCGCAAAAAATAAAAACCACAGAGGTGATCAAATACCACCAAAAGAAAGCTCTATTTGAGGGGAAAAAAAAAGGACATAGGGTGCAGTGTCGCATGAACGTGCAATTGTCAGTTAAAGCAACGCAGTGCCTTATTGCAAAAAATAGTCTGGTCATGAAGGGGGGTGAAAACTTTCCGGGGCTAAAGTGGTTGAACCAAAACCTTACTTTCAAACCACAGAATGGTTTTCATTATTCAGTGACAAACTTTTTCGTGTACAATACAATAAAACAAACGTGACAGTCCCAGATGACTATAGTTTAAGTAGTAGTGCTTTTCTTCTTTCAAATATTTTTCCCTTTAAATGTGCTTCTCATATCCCACAGATTTTCCACCTTCACCCTTGTGGATTTTAGTTAATATAATTGTGCAGTGACTCCCACAACCTTTCATGACTGCGCTCACGTCCAGTTTAGACCTGTTTCCAGGTCTAAAATCGCCTTTCCCTGCTGGGGCCAATTCCAGGCTCCTCAGCTGTAAAATCTTCTTACACTCTCCTCTCTGAGCTGGCTTTGTCTAGACTTCCTTTCCTCCACGTCTCCTCAGTATAAAAGATACACTCCCATTGTGTAGTGTATAAAGGTTTCACATTTATTTCACAATATCCACTTACATTAAAACTTGACAGTGCGCTTTAAAAAGATCATGCGACAGGACAGCAGCTCCTGTATGTTCCACAAACACAGTACTCTGTTCACCCGACTCATCCCACGCGTATCGCCACGATCACGTGACTTCCTCAGGGTTCTTATTAGGGATATTATGCAATAAATGTGAAACTACACTACACATTGTGAGCGCATCTTTTATACCGAGGGGTTGTGGAGGAAAGGAAGTGCAAAGTTAGCTCAGTGAGGAGAGTGGAAAGAGATTGAACGGGAGCCTGGAATATGTTTTATTTTATTGTACACAAGAACGTTTGTCACTGAATAATGAAAGTCGTTGTGGTGTGAAAGTAAGGTTTTGGTTTAAAAATAATACTGAATTGCACACGGATAGGCGCAGCCAGCATTTTTTATTTTAATTCTTATAAATACCTAATGGCACAGAAATTCATAGATGTAGCCAAGAAGGGATGTCAAATCCAGAGAAATGTATTATTTATTTAATTTTTTTTTTGGCACTTTTGAATAGAGCAAGTGTTGTAAAGGTGACAAATGTTTCACCTGACAGAAAAGGAAAAAATCAGCAACAGGGACGTGAACAGCGATTGAAGTTAACGGAAAGGGGTTTTGCTGTCGGGAGATTTTCCTTCCTATCATATGAAACCAATGTCACATGGAGAGTAACAAAAAAAGTAAAAGAAAAGGGGGGTTGGGTTGGACATACACTTTAGTGGCTTTCATGCACTATAAAAGATGATTTTACGATCTACCATCACTAATATTTTTCTGTAAAAACTGTGCAGAAGTTATTCACAGCAAGATATTATCTCGAAGTTTGGAACGCATTTTCACCTGGAATATACACTTTTCATACTGGTAGCAGATCAGATAAATCCTCAATCCACATCCCTGGGGGGTTTATGTATGTTGAGTGTGTACCCCAAGTCAGTTAGCCTCAGTGTTCAGAGCTGTGCTCACTGGATAGCACACTTGTTAGGGCCACCAGAATAAGAACGCCAACAAATAGAGTAAATGACAACAGATAACTTAATAAAATGTGCACATTACCTTCTTTGCAAAGACCAAAATCAGCAATTTTTACAAATCCTTCTGTATCCAGTAGGAGATTGTCCAGCTTCAAATCCCTAGGTGAACATGTAAGATTTGCTTGAGAATTTTCATAGAACGCATTAATAAACTTACTTTTAATACAGGAAATGTGGAAAGACAGGTTTCTCTTGGTCCTTTTCCTTCTATTTGCTATTAAAGGGAAACACCAGAATAAAGAGCCTGCTGCATAGGAGTAAATGCTGTGTAACTCCATTAGCACTGTATGAGCTGTAACTAACATCAGCTACATACAGTTCACAGCTCTGTGTTCCACCGTGAATGAATGCAAACCTTTCTCCGATTGGCTGAGGTGGAGATTGTGACATCATCTGCCTGCCTCCCCATCTCAGCCAATCAGACCAAGCCTTGGATTCATTCAGAAAATAAGTTTACAGTGAATGGCCGAGCAGCACTTCGCCCAACTCAATTCTGTTCCAACAGCAGGATAGGAAATCCCCATCTCACTGCCAGAAAACAGCGCTCTATAATGTATGTAGCTGATACATACAGTTTATACAATGATGACAGCTGCTGCACAGGTTAATGAATCTTTACCTCCCTATCCTCCAGGTCAATCACAAAACGAAACCCAGGAGTGAGCGTATTCTGAATGCATGTAAAAAGAACAGATTTAAAAGCTGTGGAATAAAGCCAGCATGATGGATGAGGGGTTTCTCTTCTGCCAATCTAAGGTATAAGTACTGTAAAGCCCGACCAGTGACTTGGGCTTTAATAGTTGGTAGCACAAACAAGCCTACATAAATATAATGTGCTGCTGTACAGCAGCTAAACTACTCTGAAAGGCTTTTAGAGTTTTGGATCCAGAAAATAGTTCTATAAATCTATGAAGCTCCATCCCCTGTACATCTGCATGAGCAGGCAACTATATTCAGCAGATGAATGCAATAAGGTAGGAATGGCATCATGTAGCAAATCTAAGATTAAAAAGAGTTGTGAACTGTAATTATGGCATTTTCAACAACTGAGCAGACACTTTCACAGTGGGACAGTCTTTCCACCCACAACTTATTAAAACACACTAAATTGATGAAATGGTGCTGTCATCAGTACTTAACATGTACTTAAGGGTAACTCACCTATAAACAATCTTGTGCTCGTGTAAATACTGCAAACCAAGAACCACACAGGCTGCATAAAACCTGGGGGGGGGAAAAAAAAAAAAAAAGAGCATTTTAAAGTAGCTGGTAATTGCAGACACACTTTGTTATGGGTTATGTCACCCAGTGACTTCTGCAGCACAGACAGCAATACGCCACCCAAAGAATCAGGGGTATGTACTGACAGACAACTGAAGAGATTACACAAACTTACTCCACCACAGCCTGGTGGGAAAGGTGGGACAGTGGAGAGATTACTTCTAAGAAACATGCAACAGGGTTACAGCATACAGCATAAATCATTAGAGTATGCAAGATGATCTTCAGCCAATAAATTCTATTCATACATGTTAATGGATAATCCCTTTTGAAAAATAAAATAAATGCACATTTCTTTGCAGGTAACGGGAGGGGAGGTCCGCGCGGTTTAAAAATTGTGACAGCGGGTGCGGGGAGAAGCTCTACCTCCCGCTGGCACAGGGAGTAGGGATAGGGCTGTGGTGGTGGGGGGCACAGGGTTGATGTTACATGTTTCCCCCTAAAAATTGGTGGAACATGTGACAAGTTCCAAAGGTGAACTTATCCTTCAACTCTTCTGTTTTCTTCCAACAGTGTGATTGTCTACTAATCTAAATAAGTTGTGACAGTAATTTGAGCTTACAAAAGGCATTTACTGGAGGAGTTATCTGTGGCCAAACAATGTCTGACACACTGCAAGGTTATCAGCATATCACATCAAACATGATCTAACCCAACCTTTTTCAAACCAGGGTGCCTTAGCAAAATGCCTACAAAACTGCCCAAAAATTGTATACAAGCCAGTATGCAGATCAATACTGCTTTTTACACAAAGCCACAGGTTTTCATTGTATTAGTTGCATTACAACTAATGTCACTGGTTGATAAGGAGAACACCGGGAGCCTGCACAGCATCCTTCTTTTCCCCTGCCTACTCTCCATCAGCACTGGAGTCATATTAGCAGAGTGAGGGAGATATAAGAGAAACATTGGAATACTAGTAAGTACCAGCATGCAAAGGTATGTTTGCTTTGGAAGAATGAATCACCTCTAATGGTGGGTGTCTAATATATGTGGCCATTGATGCATTATGTAAAACTATTCGTTTTGTCTTTTACATTTTAGAATGGGGTGCCTCCAGATTGCACATCATTTTAAAGTGTGTCTTAACCAAAAAAAAGGTTGGCAACAGGTTAGAAAACCTGTCAAGTAACTTTGCCTGTGTACTAGTAGCTTGAAGCTGTCACAAACAGAAAGGGTAGAGCCAAATGTAGTGTCAGATAGGCACTTTGCCCACTGTTTTTGCCATCAACGAACGGTCTAGCTAGCCATTTCTGACTCGGAGCATGTGCATGGCTACAAAGCTGATGTCAAGCAAGCTGTGCTTTTTCAGTTGAGGTAGTATTTTAACATTTTGTGACAGGAGTGAAATTATCATTGGAGAATGGTTAAAACCTCAGTTAGGTTTTTATTGCAGTCTGTCTCTACTTGGGGAATTCTTGAGATGATAGTCATCAGGACAGGAAGCTGGGGAAAGCCCCTCTTAGAGACAGGATGCAAAGAAAAAAAACAGCCTTTTAAGAAAAAAAAAAAAATGGCCTGGAGCTTCTGTAATGTGGACAATTGCTTGTGGTGTCATTACACAAGTCAAGTCAAAAGGGGCCTCGGCACGCCAGATCTTTTACACCAAGAAAAGTGCATACTTGCAAAGATGAACCCCCCTTGACATGGCTCAAAGGGTGTTCAATCCATTGATATAGCAGCGGAGAGGAATATTTTCAATCAAGGAAAGCTACAATCACTTTTTAGTAGTTCTGGTTGCTGCAGATTAATGCAATGCTGAAAACACAGCTTTTATTAGAAAGCAATTCAGAAAAGGTTACACAGTAAACTATTTTGCTGTTGAGTTGCTAGTTCAAGTGCTTGAACATAAAAAGGTATTCATAAACTGAGCATATTTTGTTTAATTCCTCATAGAGTGGCAGAAATTAGTATTAAGTGCGACTCTACAAGCACCCTCCCGACTAACATCTTTCGATAGACAAGTCAAAGGAGCTGGGCAGAAAATTGTTAGGTGAATAGTGGCTACATCGAATCAGAGGCAGCTTCTGTTCTGGTAATTCTGACAGCTGCTGACTATAAGAATACAATAGCCGCAGCGTGAGATTAGTCCATTCATGCCCATTCAGCCTTTTCTACACTTACGGAAAAATAGACCCCAGCAGATATCTGAAGTAGTTTAGAAACAACTTACACAGCTCTTGGTTCAGAAAAAACATCCGTGTGAATGTGCATCATCAAGTCTCCTCCAGCTGCATACTCCATCACAAAGCACACGTGATCTTTGGTTTGGAAACAAGCAAACAGGTTCACCAGGAACGGGTGCCGTACACTATTCACAGTTTCAAAGATGCGCTTCTCACACATAAGGCTAAAGTACAGCAGAAAGAAAACAGTTTGTTAAAGAAAGTGTAACAGTAAAATATGAGAATACAATCAGCTATTGGAAATATTTAGAGAGAGCAAGGACCCTTGCAGCACGTACTCACCCTTGCCCGAGTTCCCCTGCACCAGAAACAAAAAAAATACCCAGTATTTCTAGGGACAGAGGAGCAGGAGTGGGAAACCTGGTGCTTGATAAATGGCCTACCACTATTATGTAGTTGAAAGGAGAACTCCAATTGGAGATCACAACAGAGCTTACACAGGTTGAGGTTTCCTCACTCCTGATGGCGAACAGAGCATTAGAGGAGCAAAAGAAAGGCAAGTGCATGCTGAGAGCTCCATCAGCAAAAAGCTGGCCTCTGACCATATATTTGATAAACAGACTGCTGCATGAGATGGCATGTATCAAAAATAGCAGCTGTGTGTAATACATGCAAGAACCTCCATTTTTCATAAGCAGAGATCTATTGACTGCTTAAAGCTAACAAAGTGCAGTGAGTATTGAATTATAAATATTAACATGTGCAGGTTTATTTATAGGTGGATGAGAAACCCTACAATCTAGTACACTAAAATAAAATTTCCAAAGAGCTGATATTCATAATGTTATTAACCTTGTATCAGGGCAGAGTGGGAAATGGTATACTGGCTGTGGGGACAATAAGTCACAAATTCAATTAATTTGATTTTTCAGCCCCTTTAGAGCAGAGCAGAGCTGGGCTAATAGGACAGCACATAATATAAATACAGTTGCTGCAGCTAGCAAAAAAGACCCAGACAGACATGTTTGATTTAAAACAAATGCCACAAGAGGGCAGTGTGACAAACCAAAAAATAAAATTAATTTTCCTAAGCGGTACAGTAACTGTTTAGTTTTCTTAAATTTTTAAAATAATCTTTACAATTTATAAATTTTAGATAGACATACCTGTCAACTTCATCACGAGATACAATATCTCCTTTCTTTAAGGCTTTGATTGCAAACATTTCATTAGTGTTTTTGTACTCTGCCAGCAGCACCTGAAATGAAGGCATAAAGTTGTCACAACATAATTATACACAAATTCTTTTTCCAGCGGTATCCTTCATGATCTCTCACAATACACACCTTTCCAAAATGTCCTCTGCCTAATACTGCACAACAGTGGAAGTCCTGCAAGTTAAACTGGAACCGAGGCTGCACTCTGTGGAGACAATTCAACGATATTATGAGGTCTGTCAATCCAGTAGACACAAACATGACAAACACGGACTTGAGTAACAGCATTACCCTTTTTCCTCTGTCTCTCGTAGAGAGTTATATTCCACATCTGACACAGTGATTTCCCCTTCACCTGTTAGATCGGTTATCGGTTTTGTAGCTACATTATTTCTGTTATTTGAATATTCATAATTTTTTCCAGGATCCTGTGATAAAGAGAGATTATGATGGTTAATAAAGAAGTTTACTTGTGCTTAAGTTATTTGCCTCTCCTTTAGGCTACAGTCACCTCATGGATGAAGGAGCAAACCCAGCCTACATGTTGTTCAGCCTCCACTGTGCCAATGGCTAATCACAGCATGAACTTTGTATTGTGGTGCCTGGCAAACAAGTTGTATGCACTGAGCGGTTCACTGGACCTTTTTTTTTAAATCCAGTGGTTTGGGGGCACCTGCCAAACACCCCTTTTTGACTGTTGGGCATTCAAAGCCTACAAGTCACTGATCTCCAGGAACTTGTAAGTCCATTAGGTTTATCAAGATCACATAACCCTGGGGAATGGATGCATATTAACTCAGTCTGGGAAGCAAAAGCCCCAAATATGGTTAATGAGAATTTCCTCAAATAATGCATTAAAGTGTTTGTTAACCCACAGGGTTAACTTTACATTATCCTCTTTGTTTATTCATCTAATGTCCCCCTGTGACTGTGCTTTATTAAAAATGCAGCTATATACCTTGTTTACTGATTGCAGATCTGCAATCACGTGGCATGCAGACACTCCTCTCTCGGCCCGACAGATGCAGTGGGCGGGGCAGAGGATCCCCCGCTGACGGCATTCAGGAGTGGAGGAGGAAAGGAGACAGGCGGCTCAGCCCGCTGCAGCTGTCATGCGAGAGAAGAGAGGCGGCCTGTCACGTGATCGCTGATCTGTGCTCAGTAAACAAGGTATATAGCTGCATTATTAATAAAGCACAGTCACAGGGGGACATTAGTTGAATCAACAAAGTGGCTAATGTAACGTTAACCATTTGAGCAGCAGGACGGAAGGGGGCGGTGTGGAAACGGGGAGGGGGGAAGAGGACACACAGAGCAGGGCTGCGGCTGACAAAGGCACATACTCCGATTACGGTGTTTTTGGGTTAACAAAAACATTTTAACCACTTGCCCACTAGGCACTTAAACCTCCTTCCTAACCAAACCAATTTTCAGCTTTCGGTGCTCTCCCATTTTGAATGACAATTACTCAGTCATGCAACACTGGACCCATACAAAATTTTTGTCCTTTTTTTCCCCACACAAATAGAGCTTTCTTTTGGTGGTATTTAATCACCGAGTTATTTTTTGCGCTATAAATGAAAAAAAGACCGAAAATGTTGTAAAAGAAAAAATGCATTTTTCTTCATTTCGGCTATAAAATTTTGCAAATTTGCAATTTTTCGTCATACATTTTGGCCAAAATTTATACTGCTACATATCTTTGGTTAAAATAACCCAAATCAGCATATATGATTTGGTCTTTATGAAATTTTAGAACCTACAAGCTATGGTGCCAAATCACTGAAAATTTATCACACCTGATGTTCTGACAGCCTATTTAATTTCTTGAGACCCTAAAATGTCAGGAAAGTACAAATACCCCTCAAATGACTCCTTTTTGCAAGGTAGACATTCCAAAGGTATTTAGTAAGAGGCATAGTTCGTTTTTTGAAGTTGTAAATTTTTCCCACAGGTCTTTGCAAAATGAAGATTTTTTTTCACAAAATTGTCATAAGTTATTTCTCACACACAGCATAAGCATACTTGCAACTACACCCCAAAATACATTCTGCTACTCCCGAGTATGGCGATACCACATGTGTGAGACTTTTACACAGCCTGGCCAACATGCAGGGAGCACCATCAGGTGTTCTAGGTACATATAGTATCTCACAAAAGGTCAAGACAAGATCAAACAGGGAATCTGTAGCTTTTAGGAATGCTATGACTCTGACTACATCCAGGTAATGTAGTGCGTATTCTTTTGGATACTTGGGAGCAAGGTATAAGACAACCTCGTCTTTCTGAAGTATGAGGAAAGACTCTATAGAAAAGGGCCCCTAGTGCAGAAACTGAACATCTGACAGCTGTGATGGCTATCAAATAGGACTCTTAGCTAGCACTGAAGGCGCTTTACAGGCATGTTAGAGCTAAAAATAGCACCTGTAATGAGCCTGTAAACTGCCTCCAATGCCTCCCCAGTGTGAGTCCAAGTCCAAGTGCTTTCACACTGGGGCGGTGCACTTGCAGGATGGAAAAAAAAGTCCCGCAAGCAGCGTCTTTGGGGCGGTGCGGGAGCGATGCATACACCGCTCCTACAAATCAATGGGCAGTATCGCTTTTAGCCCCTTTTTTGGGATTAAAAGCGCCCCGCTCCCGTCTGCACAGTGCCGGTAAAGCGTGGTGCGGATCTTCAGTGTGAAAGGGGTCTAAGTGAAAATGGTCAAATTGTGCCCAAAGTGTCAATATTTTGTGTGGCCACCATTATTTTCCAGCACTACCTTAACCCTCTTAGGCATGAAGTTCAACAAAGCTTCACAGGTTGCCACTGGAGTCCTCTTCCACTCCTCCATGACAACATCAGAGAGCTGGTGGATGTTTGAGACCTTGTGCTCCTCCACCTTCTGTTTGAGGATGCCCCACAGATGCTCAATAGGGTTTAGGTCTGGAGACATGCTTGACCAGTCCATCACCTTTACCCTCAGCTTCTTTAGCAAGGCAGTGGTCATCTTGAAGGTGTGTTTGGGGTCGTTTTCATGTAGGAATACTGCCCTGCGGCCCAGTCTCTGAAGGGAGGGGATCATTCTCTGCTTCAGTATGTCACAGTACATGTTGGCATTCATGGTTCCCTCAATGAACTGTAGCTCCCCAGTACCAGAAGCACTCATGCGGCACCTGACCATGACACTCCCACCACCATGCTTGACTGTAGGCAAGACACACTTGTCTTTGTACTGCTCACCTGGTTGCCGCCACACACGCTTGACCCCATCTGAACCAAATAAGTTTATTTTGGTCTCATCAGACCACAGGACATGGCTCCAGTAATTTATGTCCTTAGTCTGCTTGTATTCAGCAAACTGTTTGCAGGCTTTGTGCATCATCTTTAGAAGAGGCTTCCTTCTGGGACGACAGCCAGGCAGACCAATTTGATGCAGTGTGCGGCGTATGGTCTGGGCACTGACAGGCTGACCCTTCACCCCTACAACCTTTGCAGCAATGCTGGCAGCACTCATACATCTCCCAAAGACAACCACTGGATATGACGCTGAGCACTTGCACTCAACTTCTTTGGTCAACCATGGCAAGGCCTGTTCTGAGTGGAACCTGTCCTGTTAAACTGCTGTATAGTCTTGGCCACCGTGCTGCAGCTCAGTTTCAGGGTCTTGGCAATCTTCTTATAGCTTAGGACATCTTTATGTAGAGCGACAATTTTTTTTTTCACATCCTCTGAGAGTTCTTTACCATGAGGTGCCATGTTGAACTTCCAGTGACCAGTATGAGAGAGTAAGAGCGATAACACCAAATTTAAACACACCTGCTTCTCATTCACACCTGAGACCTTGTTACACTAACGAGTCACTTGACACAGGGGAGGTAAAATTGCTAATTGGGCCCAATTTGGACATTTTCACTTAAAGGTGTACTCACTTTTGTTGTCAGCAGTTTAGACATTAATGGCTGTGCGTTGAGCTTTTTTAAGGGGAAAGCAAATTTACACTGTTATACAAGCCATACACGCACTACTTTACATACTGTACATTTCAAATCTAATCTGACTAGCCATTACACTTTTGTGAGGCACTGTAGTGGCACTGAGGAGCATGGATGAGCCTTGATGTGGCACGGATGAGCCATGGATGGAGCATGGATGAGCCATCAGTATGGGCACAGATCAGCACTGTGGGCACTTCAGACTCAGCCCACAGCGCTGCTACCCCCGGCTCTCCCCCTCTCCTCGCACACTGTACAGATCAGTGCGAGGAGAGGGGAGGAGCTGAACCGGACAAGCTCCGGTTTGTTGACATCTGATAGCTCCATCTTTGGACGGAGTGACCACGTAGTAAAGGCCCGCGGTCATTGGCCCTTCACCCAGACTCGTGACGCACTGGTTCTGAAAGACCCAACGGTCACAGACATTCCAGGGAGCGCACGGGAGCGTCATTCTGGGAGGATGTTATAGTACGCACTCCCAGAGTTATCCGACTGCGCTGTAGCCGTTTTTCGGCTATGGCCTGGTCGACAATCGGTTGAGGGAGAATAGACCGTCTAATTTGAGGAAAAACAAACCTAAAACTGTAGCATATCCCAAAAATTTAGCTAGATTTTAAAGGTCAGGCAAACCTGGTCTACAGGTACACAACTGTTCGTGTACAGTCAGTACATTAGTGTGATTATATAAATAAATAGTAAAATTGTGATGCAAGTAGGTTTAGAAAATAGAAAAAGGGAAAAAGGGACCCTTCCCTCCTCCAAGAAGCAGCATTGGAACATTATAGAATCTAGAACCAAAACTGGAAGCATATGCATAAACCTTTACCTGAGCTGGTATGCTTGGTGCTTTAAGGTCTATTGAAGCCTGATAAACATCAAGGTCTAGTGATGACGCCCGGGGTGGAACATCAGGTGCTTCTGGTTCTATTTCAAAGTCCAGCTTGCCTATAGGAGATTCGCTTTAAGGAAGAAAAACATCTAATTAAATTTACATTATTGAGTTCCCTAGCTCATTTTTATATATTTGAAAATAAAAATATGAAAGTCAATCACGTCCTAAACAGGAGAATAGGTCTGAATTAGCGCATGTAATTATTTAAGGACGATAATTAAGCAATTTAAAGAGGCATGAAGGACCTTTATAAATGTAACTACAAACATACTTCATCGGTAGGTGCTGTAAAGTTTATAATTGCATTTGAGATAATGCACATACCTCACTGACGGAGATAGCTCCACACTCTGTGGGTCCACAACCGGCATGGCAGCAGGAACAGAAATCTGAGGGCTGTAAGTGCCAGAGTGATTAACTGTGGGTATTGCCCGTCTCACAAGTCGCCCCCATGTGGCGATGTTAATGTTCATCTGTGGAGCTCTGAGGAATGTTTTTCCTGTTAACAATGAATAAGTCGTAAAAGCAGAGAACTACATCCCTGAAGGTCATCAACATCTTGAAAGTTTAAAAACAGAACATTACCTTGTTGCTTCGAAAAAATCTTTTTCTGTCTCTGGAGTTTTGGTCTTCTTTCAATAACAGGATTGAAAAAGGTTACCTGTGCATAAAGAATAACAGATTACCTGTCTGGAACCTCTTTCAACAAATGATACATTTACCAGAGAAAAAGTGCACTAAAATTGTGTAACATTCTTCAAACAGGTTTAATACACTGATTGATCTCCAACACCACAGTTCATAAGCATATTTGGTAAGGAGAACCCAGGTATTTCATTTACTTAGATGATATTGAATTATTCATGTAGCAGGGTATTGCAAAAAATGTACCGCAACATAGCTATACAGTCCACTTTGTCCCATAATCATTTCACGCTCTCCCCCTACATTCAATGAAGGAAGACACATTTACTACAGGAAGCAGTAAGTAGGCAGTCATTCTGAAGGATACAGCAAGCAGCAAAAAGGGTGCAAAATACTCATGGCATGGGCAGCTCTGAAGCGATGAATAAAAAATTGGTTAAAGTAGCTAAAGACAAAACCTTTCCCCCCCCCCCATTTCAAATAGAGTAAGGAGGGTTATAACCCGTTGGGTTTTTTTTTTTTGGCCACGTGTCCCAAAGGGGAGATATCCCTCAACTTCCTGCCCCATAGTCAAAAAAACAAGAAGTGAGAACACAAAGATCTTATCCACACTTCTATCCCACATCCCTGACCAGGCTGGGTTTACACCAGGTAGAGAAGGCTGGGATAATACGCAGAGTATTTTAAATGTGATCCACTACACCCAAACAAAGCACACTTCCCATAGTTCTCTTGTCAACTGATGCAAAAGCATTGAGTGTGGATTGGGAATTCCTCAGAGCCACTCTAGAATACATCAATTTGGGTGAGGTAATGCACAAGAGGCTGTCTGCCCTGTACTATAGTCCAGCGGCTGCAGTCAAGGTTAAGAATGCATACACCGAAACTTGCTATATCCTTAACGGGATAAGCCAGGGTTTCCCATTATACTCCTTGATATTTATACTCCCCTTGTAGCCCTTTCTACGAACAATCAGATACAGAATAGATATACAAGGCTTCCCAAACTAAGCCAACGATGAAGAGGCAGATACGCCTGGAAACGCGTTCATTGACTGCACATGCTTGAGTAACGTCGGCACCAGGCGGAGGACGTTCCATGTCATCGTAGCTGGTTTCCAATCAGATAGTTTTTGGCTTCTATACTACACCCAGCACCCAACACTATATTTTTGGCTGTCACCTGTACATTTCCCTCATGGTCGGACACTAAGCCCCAGTGCTGCGAATCTGGTCAGTGCCGTCTGTCTCCTACTTGTGCTTGTGAGTGCAACCCACTATGTTTTAACAAAGCGTTTACTTTTTAGTACTATGCTATGGTGGCCCTTGCGCTTAATGTTTCTCTCCCCACAAGAAATTTGGGATTTTGTAGAGTTCACAATCAAGCATCTTACAGATGTGGTTTTGTAAAGAAAGCTGGCAGCATATTTGCTGCATGGAGACCATGTTTTTTCTACAGACTCCCCTGGCTCCCCTCACCTCGCCTTACCTGAGCCTTCGCTAACATTCACAGAATGGGTTCTTTGGCCTTTAACAGGGGACAGGGGTCCCATGAGAGCCCCCATTCCTCTTTCCCACCCCGTTTGTATTCTATTTCCTACGGTCTTTTCATCTTCAACTTCCCCTACCATTTATCTCTTCCAATCCTCCCTGCCCACTATTTCCCTATATTATTTTCTAAAATTCTTATATGATCTTTATAATAAACAAATACTGTACTACTAGAGAGGAAAGACCATATGAACCATATTGACATTACTCTAACGATACCTGGAAGAAAAGTCCCCAATGTCTCTCCTATTGGGTTTATATGTACAATTTGGACTGTGCTTTTCTTTTGAATAAGAAATTATAAGTGAAGGAATCCTGAGGTGTCACCTGTGTCACCAGAACTAGTGTCTACATTGGCATTTTCCCCTTTATTACAGTTTTGACGACAACCTAAAATCTGGGATATTGTTTTACTTTCACTTTCGATAACAGTAACCAGAACAAATAGAACCTCCCTAATGGGGGCACGGACAGCAATAAAACCTGACAGGTATTCTAATACCTCTCCACACAAAACCACAAAAAACCTTAGTTACACTTTAAAAGAAGTCCAAGGGTGCTTTCATACTATTCAGTTGAAAAAACATTTTAAAAAACGCATTTGTTTTTGATGCGTTTGTGTGTTTTCTGGTTGGCATGCACCTGTGAAAAACGAATATGTGACTCAAACTAACCAAAAACGCAACAGGTGTTTTTGACGCGTTTCCTATTCTTTCAAACGGGAGCTGCTTTTTTTGGTGCAGTCTTGAAAATTGCATTAAAGCGGCAGCAGGGCAAGACTTTTTCAAAATGCACCGCACCCGCAGCACAGTGGTGTGAAGAGACCAATAGGATTTAAATATTGTTAGTGCGTTTTTAGCAAGGTAAAAACACAGCAAAAAAAGCATCAGTGTGAAAGGGCCCTAACCCAACACAAAGCACTACATCATATCAGGCCCCTGGAGACACAAAGTAAAAAAAAAAAAGAAAATAAGCATCTTCACAGTGAACATATAACAAGTATTTTTACTTGATTGTGGACACAGGACAAATAATACAACCATTCCTCATAGATAGGGAGCTCCTTTTGATCCACCAGCAGCATTAGTCTTGGCAGCAGAGATGTGAGTTTACAGTCTACAAAATGTCTGCAGTCAAGGAATTGTGGTTTAAACACACAAGGGAGCCTGGCACTGGAGAGCAGCTACTAAATGGTTACTTTTCAAGTTCTCACCTCTGCAAAGAGCGTGCCTTGTGGCTCCAGGTACAGACACATGCCATGTCTCTGGTTGTCTAGGAAATCTTCTAACCTCAGAAACTTCACAGCACACAAAGATCTCCAGTCTCTCCAGAACACCGAAATCTCCAATTCTCGGGACTAAGAAGAAAAAGGGGCAAACCAGTTTAAAACAGACCATAGAACTATTATAAATAAAAGATTTTCTACAGAATAAACAGGTTGATTCAATAAGGAATTTGTGACATTTTTCTTTCATGACATGTGTCCATTGACACCCATCGACATCAGATCCTGTCCACTAAAAACAGACGGATGGGAATCAGTTTCCCATCCGTCTGGTGGATCGGATGGCAGTCTAGTGCAAACGGACAAGTGGACCGTTTACATCCGACCGCCCATAGAAAAAAAAAAAGAGCAGGCTGTGCGTTTCTGCTCTGCATAAGCGAACAGACACCGACCAGCCATCCACCTGGTCAGCAGGGATCTGCGGACAAATTCCCTGCTGACTTCAAAGCAGTCAAAAGCCTTGCGCTAAATTCATGTAAACCCAGCAACAATTTCATGGTTTGTACTGGTGCTTGCAACAAATTTGAGTAGTACTTATTTGTGGTACTTTTGCTTAATGGCGCTATTGTTGCAGCAAATTCATAAGGAAAGTGAAGATAAATAAGACATGCTGAATTAAAATTGTTAAATGTGCTGCATGAATAATTATACTACATACATAAAGACACTTATTGGTCCTGGAATCCAGCGATGTCGACACCCCAGCTGATGTTTCCACCGTCTCTCGGGTGCTGCTGCTGCCATTCATGGTAAGGGAAACCGACAGTGAAGCCCTTCGGCTTCACTGCCAGTTTACCTGTCAAAAACTGAAAGGTGCCAAATGTGGCAACGGAAGGGGAGATGCACTGCTTTAAGCTCCTCTGTAATTGATGTAATATTTGATATGTTTCTATTACTGTCCTGACTTTTCCAAATATTTTCTCTGCATGAAGAACTCCGCCACTTTGTAGGAGAGATGTTTGTTGTAACAGATGCATATCCACCAGCACATAAATGAATCTGTCACAAGTTTTTTGCACTGCCATAAAACAGATTTCCAAAGTGTATGTACAGCACTCTCTGAATTCCAGGGATTGGGTTTTGTTTACCAGTACAAGTCATCTAAAATGACAGCAATACGGAGGTCAATTACGTCTGCTGGTAATGCGGTAATTTAAAGCAGTGTTATTGTTAGTTACTTGGAAAGCCACTAAAAGTCAATCAGTGTAAGAAGGGCTGTTCCTCACCCAGTTCTAAGCCTCCTACACAGGAGGCTTAGACTTGGGCTAACACTAAACCCAAGGCTGAAACCCCACTTCAGCACTCTGTTGTGCATTAAAGCGGTATTAAACCCCAAACCAAAAATTTAATATATTGCAGCATTCCAATGTTTAGATGGCATCTAACACGCCTCCTGAATTAGCGTGCCGCAGCTCTGGTTTAAGGAGCACAGGGGGCACCTTTGGACAGCAGCAATGTCAGTCTGGGTGAGGGTAGTGTTAGATGGACTACCAGATTTATGTACACTAACTGAAGCCAAACTCCAGCTCACACTGCCATTACAACAGTTTTTCTTTTAGGATAAAGACTTTACATGAATAAAAGCTGATCATTATTAGCACCCCTGCCAGTTGTAAATGGTTTCTCTTAACCCTCTAAATCAGGGGTCTCAAACTGGGGGCCCTCCAGCTGTTGGGAAACTACAAGTCCCATGAGGCATTGCAAGACTGACACTTACAAGCATGACTCCCACAGACAGAGGCATGATGGGACTTGTAGTTTCGCAACAGCTGGAGGGCCGCCAGTTTGAGACCTCTGCTCTAAATCATACATTTATAGGAAGGTTTGTGCTGTTGAAACACAACAGATGTACTGGCTAGGTCATCAGGTGAAAAAGAAAAGAAAGTCTATACAAAACAACAATGCAGTCATCACACCTAAGAATTGGTAAGATGCAATATATTAAATATTACCTTTTCGGTTTCATACTGCTTCAAGCCACTGTGTTGTATTAAAGCATCCCATTCCTTTAAAATGGGTTACCAATGTACCGCAGCAGATTTAAAAAAAAAAAAAAAATGATAGCAACACTGCATACCACAACACACAGTATGTGCATTCGATAATGCTGCAGTGCGTCAGCCTCTATTTTAAAGTGCGTTAGAACACCACCCACAATGAATGGCACTGCAAATATGGTACTGCGCAAAGGTTTAGGCAGGTGTGAGGAAATGCTGTAAAGTAAGGATACTTTAATAAAAATACACAATGAATATATATTTTATAATTTACAAAGTGCAAAGTGAGTGAACAGAAGAAAAATCCAAATCAAATCAATATTTGATGCGATTACCCTTTGACTTCAAACCAGCATCAATTCTTATGCCCCGTACACACGGTCGGACTTTGTTCGGACATTCCGACAACAAAATCCTAGGATTTTTTCCATCGGATGTTGGCTCAAACTTGTCTTGCATACACACGGTCACACAAAGTTGTCAGAAAATCCGATCGTTCTAAACGCGGTGACGTAAAACACATACGTCGGGACTATAAACGGGGCAGTGGCCAATAGCTTTCATCTCTTTATTTATTCTGAGCACTTTGTCCGTCGGATTTGTGTACACACGATCGGAATTTCCGACAACAGATTTTGTTGTCGGAAAATTTTATCTCCTGCTGTCCAACTTTGTGTGTCGGAAAATCCGATGGAAAATGTCCGATGGAGCCCACACACGGTCGGAATTTCCGACAACACGCTCCGATCGGACATTTTCCATCGGAAAATCCGACCGTGTGTACGGGGCATTACACTTGAACGCTTTGTACACTTGCAGTCAGGGATTTTGTAGGATTAGAGTCAGGTTTCTGATTAATTATACAAAGCAGGTGCGCTGGTGCAAAACGATCATCAATTTCATATTTAGGTAGAAACCGTCATTAGCTGAAACAGAAGGAGCTGTATAGGAGGCTTAGAACTGGGTGAGGAACAGCCAAACTGCTACTAAGGTGAGCTTGTGGAAGACAGTTTCAGTTCATACACCATGGCACACTGAGCACAGCAACAAGACACAGGGTAGGTATACTGCATTAGTAAGGTCTCTCCCAGGCAAAGATTTCAAAACAGCTAGGGTTTCAAAATGTGCTGTTCGAGCTCCTTTGAAGCAGCACAAAGAAACAGGCAACACTGAGGACTGTAGATGCAGTGGTCAGCCAAAGATGAAAGACCCATCATGCTTAATTCCCCCTGACATCGAAAGAGGTCCAGCAGTGACATCGGCACAGAACTGGCAGAATCCAATGGGACCTAGGTACACCCATCTACTGTCTGGAGAACTGCAGGCCATCTTCTAATACTGAAGGGAAGCCAGCATGATGCGTCTTTCATTGGCTGCTTTAAGATTCCTTGGCCGACTACTGCATCTATGGTCTTCAACGTTGCCTGATTACTGGTGTCCTCAATGTTGAGAAATACAGGCAGATAGTTATCCATCATGCTACACAATCAGGGAAGCCCCAAATATATTGTGCAGGACAACGTCCCCCAACATACAGCCAATGTCATTAAAAAGGACAGCATCTTCAGCATAACAAAAAAAAAAAAAAAACACGGAACAAAGGAGTCCTGGTTTGGCCCCCACATCGAGTATGTCTGGATTACATTAACAGACAGAATGATTTGAGGCATCCTACATTCACAGATGATCTGTTTGGAACAACGTACCTGCCAAGTTCTTTCAAAAATTGTGTGCAAGTTTACCTAGAATAATCAATGATGTTTTAAGGCAAAGGGTGGTCACGGCAAATATTGATTTGATTTTAATTTGTTCATTTACTTTCCATTTTGTTAATTGATAAAAAATAAGCTAACATTTTTTCTCTGAACAGATTCTTAGTTTACAGCATTTTTTTTTTTTTTTACACCTGCCCAAAATGTTTGCACAGTAGTGTATATTAGGTGCATTACAGTAACCGGTTTATAATTGTTATATTAGACTGACCCTTATAACCTTCAAGTAATGTAAACCACCATAGGCATTTTAAGATTATACATTTTATGAAAAGTACAATGTGTTTGAATTTAAACAAAGGTAATATATAAAAAAAATAAAAATTCTACTAAAAATGCCACTAAATCAGAAGTATGAGATTTGTCATTGTTATACGCACTCTGTCCAGCTCCAATGTAAACTTCTGGTCCCATGACTGGTTTGAAATAGGTTTCCAGTTGGTCTGCCCAACTACAGTATTGTCAAGCTTCAGAACAGCACAGACCTCATCTGTAAGGAAATTACTGCAACTGAGCTTAAAAGGCTAAGAGGATTGCAGGAAACAAAAAGCTCCACTGTTAAACCCACAACAACAAAATATCTGCTTAAGGAAAGATTAGATGCATTTTTTTTTTTATAAAGAGCCTGGTGCATGAACAAATGAAATAGTCTCTGGGTTTCATTACTAATTATGTGGGGTTTTACGTAAAATTCACTAAATGTTGTTAAAACCTCTAGTCTCCTTAAGTGCATGAATTAAACTTCAAGAAGCCTGAACCTCTCCTAAATGTAATATAATGAAATATTTAGAGATATTTCTATCACATACACACACACATATACATATATATATATATATATATATATATATATATATATATATATATATATATATATATATATATATATATATATATATATATATATATATATATATATATATATATATATATATATATATATATATATATATATATATAATTAGGGACATACATACACACATATATCAGTGCCTTGCAAAAGTATTCAGCCCCCTTGGCATTTTTCGTGTTTTGTTGCCTCACAACCTGCAATTAACATGAGTTGTTTGAGGCTTTGCATCATTTAATTTACAGAACATGCCCACAACTATTTTTTTTTTATTTTTTATTGTGAAGCAAACAAATAGGACAAAATAACAGAAAAAGTCAATGTGCATAACTATTCACCCCCCTAAAGTCAATACTTTGTAGAGACACCTTTTGCGGCTATCACAGCTCCAAGTCGCTTCGGATAAGTCTCTATGAGCGTGCCACATCTTACCACTGGGACTTTTGCCCATCCCTCCTTGCAAAACTGCTCCAGCGCCTTCAAGTTGGATGGTTTGCGCTTGTAAACAGCAATCTTTAAGTCTGACCACAGATTTTCTTCTGGATTGAGGTCTGGGCTTTGACTAGGCCATTCCAACACATTTACATGTTTCCCCTTAAACCACTCAAGTGTTGCTTTAGCAGTGTGTTTGGGGTCATTGTCCTGCTGGAAGGTGAACCTCCGTCTTAGCCTCAAATCACACACATAGTGGTACAGGTTTTGCTCAAGAATATCCCTGTATTTAGCGCCATCCATCTTTCCCTCAACCCTGACCAGTTTCCCAGTCCCGACTGCTAAAAAACATCCCCACAGCATGATGCTGCCACCACCATGTTTTACTGTGGGGATGGTGTTTCTTGGGTGATGTGTTGGCTTTGCGTCAGACAGTTTCCTTTGATGGCCAAAAAGTAAAATGTTAGTCTCATTAGACCAGAGCACCTTCCTCTATACGTTTTGGGAATCTCCCACATATTTTTTCGCAAACTCAAAACGTGCCATTTTGTTTTTTGCTGAAAGTAATAGCTTTCTTCTGGCCACTCTGCCATAAAGCCCAACTCTATGGAGCGTATGGCTTATTGTCGTCCTATGTACAGATACTTCAGTCTCTGCTGTGGAACTCTGCAGCTCCTCCAGGGTTACCTTAGGTCTCTGTGCTGCCTCTCTGATTAATGCCCTCCTTGCCCGGTCCGTGAGTTTTGGTGTGTGGCCGACTCTTAGCAGGTTTTCTGTTGTGCCATGTTCTTTCCATTTGGTTGTGATAGATTTGATGGTGCTCCTAGGGATCATCAAAGACTTGGATATTTTTTTTATAACCTAATCCTGACTTGTACTTAACAACATTACTTGTTTGGAGAGTTCCTTGGTCTTCGTGGAAATGTTAGTGGTGCCTCTTGCTTAGGTGTTGCAGCCACCGGGGCTTTTCAAAAAGGTGTGTATATGTAATGACAGCTCATTTGACACTTAGATTGCACACAGGTGGACATCATTTCACCAACTATGTGACTTCTGAAGGCAATGTGGTTGCACCCAAGCTTTTTATTGGCTTCATAACAAAGGGGGTGAATACGCACATTACAATTATCAGTTTTTTATTTCTGAAAAATAGTTATGTATATATTTTTCTAATTTTACTTCACCAACTTAGACTATTGTGTTCTAATCCATCAGATATAATTCAGATTAAAAAAAAGATATTGAACTAAAGGCTGTAATGTAACAAAATAAGTAAAAAGCCAAAGGGTGGTGGATACTTTTGCAAGGCACTGTGTACACACACACACACACACACACACTCTATCTCACAAAAGTGAGTACACCCCTCGCATTTTTGTAAAATATCTTATAACTTTTCACGTGACAACATTGAAGAAATTACACTTTGCTACAACGTAAAGTAGTGAGTGTACAGCTTGTATAACAGTGTAAATTTGCTGTCCCCTCAAGATAACTCAACACAAAGCCATTACTGTCTAAACCGCTGGCAATAAGAGTGAGTACACCCCTAAGTGAAAATGTCCAAATTGGGCCTACATAAAGATTGTCCAAGCTATAATGAAGATTGCCAAGACCCTGAAACTGAGCTGCAGCACAGTGGCCAAGACCATACAGTGGTTTAACAGGACAGGTTCCACTCAGAACAGACATCGCCATGGTTGATCAAAGAGGTTGAGTGCACGTGCTCAGTGTCATATCCAGAGGTTGTCTTTGGAAATTAGATGTATGAGTGCTGCCAGATTTGCTGCAGAGGTTGAAGGGGTGGGGGTCAGCCTGTCAGTGCTCAGACCATACGCCGCATATTACATCAAATTGGTCTGCATGGCTGTTGTCACAGAAGGAAGCCTCTTCTATAGATGAAGCCCAAGAAGTTTGCTGAAGACAACCAGACTAAGGACATGGTTTACTGGAACTATGTCTGTTGGTCTGATGAGACCAAGATAAACTTATTTGGTTCAGATGGTGTCAAGCGTGTGGCGGCAACCAGGTGAGAAGTACAAAGACAATTGTGTCTTGCCTACAGTCAAGCATGGTGGTGAGAGTGTCATGGTCTGGGGCTGCATGAGTGCTTCTGGCACTGGGGAGCTACAGTTCATTGAGGGAACCATGAATGCCAACATGTACTGTGACATACTGAAGCAGAGCATGATCCCCCTCCCTTTGGAGACTGGGCCACAGGGCAGTATTCCAACATAACTACCCTAAGGAGGACCACTGCCTTGCTAAAGAAGCTGAGGGTAAAGGTGATGGACTGGCCAAGCATGTCTCCAGACCTAAACCCTATTGAGCATCTGTGGTGCATCCTCAAACGGAAGGTGGAGGACCACAAGGTCTCCAACATCCACCAGCTCCGGGATGTCGTCATGGAGGAGTGGAAGAGGACTCCAGTGGCAACCAGTAAAGCTCTGGTGAACTCCATGCCCAAGAGGGTTAAGACAGTGCTGGAAAATAATGGTGGCCACACAAAATATTGACACTTTGGGTCCAATTTTGAAATTTTCAATTAGGGGTGAATTTACACCGTTATACAACCTGTACACTCACTACTTTACATTGTAGCAAAGTGTCATTTCTTTAGTGTTTTCAAATGAAAAGATATAATAAAATATTTACAAAAATGTGAGGGGTGTACTCACTTTTGTGAAATGATGATCGAGATAGATATATAGGAGATATATACATATATACACACACAGATTATATATATATATATATATATATATATATATATATATATATATATATATATATATATATATACATACACACACACACACAAAATATATATACACATACACAGTAAATAGGTTTTAGATATAGATATTTTTTTTTAAACACACAGCCAAGCCTATCCATTTAAATATAATAACTCTGAGAAGGCACTAAAGTACCATTACACTCGAATGTTGAGGTGGCAAAACAAAGTTTCACCTCTTCAGAATAAAAATGACATGTAGACACTGTTTTTTGTTTTTGCTGTTACAGAATGCCACAAAACAACAGTCTAGGTTCCTGGCATGTAAAACCCCATTAAGTGTTTACACTACGCAAAACATACTATAGGAACCAAGCCAATGTAATTTTGTGAAGCTACCTACCTATACAGAGCGTCATTCTAAAGACCTATCACCAAAATGAAAATTCTTACTTTTATCTAAAACTTTTTAATACCATATGCCTTGTTAAAGAACATGGTATCTTAAAGAGCAAGTGTTAAAAACGTTTCCATAAACGCAACCTTCATAAAACACTGAGTGCCAGCTAGTGTAAATGGAAGCAGACAACAAGCAGAAAGTTACTGAACTGGAAAAGTCATCTGTCTTCAGGAGATTCCGACTGCTGACACTTTTATTTTTACTTGTCCTGCTCATGAAAGATGATCTGGTTTCACTTGGGCTCCAGCCTGGAAGGGTGCTGGTAGTGGCTTTGGACCTGCCAGGGACATTCTCCAGAATATCTTGGCATCCCATGAGTCGGACTTCCAAGGTACCTGTGGAATGCAGTCAATGAGTAAAGACAGCAGACAAACTTCCACTTCAAACCACAAGACAAGTGTCTAACAAGCCAATCATGATTTAATGGTTAGTCTAAAATAAACAAAAGAAAAAAAAAAAAAACACAAACATGCTGCTTATGCTCAAGTAAATTCTCTGCATAGGCGATCTAAAAAAAAAAAAAAAAAAAAAAAATTGCGGTCGTCCCCCTGTCAGAACACAACTGCTCAGCAGGGGAGAGGGGGCGCGGTCGCCCCCCTGTCAGAGTACAAAAGCTCAGTGGGGGAGATCGCTGTATTAAGATCTGATTGTTAGTACAGCGGCTCCAACCTGAGTGTGGCGTGTACTGGGCTATAGCAGAGAATCTGTAGAAAAGGCCATGTGAGTGATAGCAAGGATAATGCAGGGGCAACTTAACAGCTTACTCTTGCAGAAATCCAAAGCACTAACTTAATGCAAGCATGTTAAAAATGTACAAATCACAAAATATTTGTATTTGACTCTACACAGCTTAGACACTTTAAAAATAACAGAACATTTGTAATAGGTAATTCAGAACTGTAGAAGTTTCATAAAAGGTACATCATCTTGGATAACAATTACAAATAACATTGTAACAGAAAAGTTGCACACGAGTCTTTTTCAGCTGTGTGTATTTTAACCCTACCAGGTTTTTTCCCCACCTTTTAAGACATACCTGTTAAAGCAGCTGGCTTGGACAGTGTACTGTATTGGTTCTGCGTGGAGATCATGCTTTGCCTTGGGCTTAGCGTAGGAGATGACACAAGTGAAAGCTCTTCAATAATAATACTGCTTTTCGGATGGTTTTTTGGGAGTTCATTAAGTCTTTGCTCTAAAGAATACTTCAAGAGGTCCAGCTTCTGACTAGACTCATTAAACCTTGACTGAGCCTGAAAAGAAGAACAGCGGTGAATGTAATTTTAACCACTCAATGACCACCTGCATTGAAATGCTTAACCCAACATAGACCCTACCCACTTATCTTGGATCTGCATAATCCCCACCCTACATACAGAAAAACACTGAACTGGGCTTAATCAGGGCTATCCACCATTTATGAACACAGGGAATAATTGCATATTTACTATTGTACAAATCAAGTAAGGACAAGAAACTTTCCCTACAAGTTAATGCCAATGTGCTAGTATGCTTCATTGTTCACCCAGTCTTCCTTCCGTTTGGATGGCTGAGCCACAATGACATCACCTGGAGCCGCGATCGCAGGACAGCGCTCTGAAGAAACGGCATAATCAGTATGCCGTCCCTCCAGAATGCAGTGCACATGCGCCAGTGAAGTCACCAGTAGTAAATATCTCCTAAACAATGCACGTTTAGGAGGTATTCCTTATACCTACAGGTAAACGGTATTAAAAGCTTACCTGTAGTTATTCGTGATCAAGCGTTGTTTACTACTGGTCTCATATAGTATACTATAGTATTTTATTACATGACTCTTATTTACTGTAGCTAAAAGTGGAGCTATACTAGCCTTGGCTCTAGTGATGCACTGCGCCTGAGCTCACTGCATTACATCACTTCTGGGCATGCGCAAGAGTGTAGTTAGATTCGGCATTGCTGTATTTGTACAGTGAACTGCGCGCATGCAGGGGTGGACAGGCAGGTAAGTAACTTTAATGCAGAAGAGTCAAAGCATGTCTCTTCTGCATTCAAATTTCTGCCTGTTCGCCCACTTAAAAATTTTCACTAAAGCTCCACTTTAAGAAAAATCAGTACATTGCCACTAACAGTTCATTTAAATTATTTATTTTTTCTGTCCATTAGAGAACTTTAACCTAAATGAAAAGTCAGAAACCTTTTCCACGGTTTAAAAAAAATACAACTGACAAGAAGACTGGAATGGGGTTTTACATTTTGGATGAGCAAAACCATTCAGGAACAAAGAACACAGGAGAATGCAGTTTGTAGAAAAGTGACCTAATCTCAGTTCTTCCTTTCTCCAGCAAGACTACGTGGGAAAGAAAATTTCAGCATGGGTTCTCAGAATTGCACTAGTAAAGTGATGTACGCAAGGACACTTGGTCAGATCAAGGTCACAGCGTTTGACTAATCAATACAGTGGTACTTCAGCTAAGAGATCTCGGAAGCAAGGGATGCCTTAAGTAAAAGTACAGTCTCATCAATAGTTGTTTTTTTTTCCTTTTAATAGATCTATATAACCAAAAGCGGTCCGCTTGCTTTAAATAATCTTAAAAGAGACCCTGTCACTGTAGGGTCCAAATTAACCAGTTGTGGACTTGGGCCATAAACAATTTTAAACACAATTTTTCTCCCCTTTGGAGAAAACACTGCAACAAGTCTCTTAAACGTATGCTTGATCAAAATGCACTATGATTTAATTTTAATACTGAATCAACTGCAAATATATACCAGCAGCATTTAAACCCGTATAGATCACATGTGTCAGCTATAAATCACTGATGTGTATAGTCAAAAACATAATATGTGCTGAGCTGAGGGAAGCCTCACTGATCCATATTCATAAAGAGACTAGGCTGACACAGATTCCCCTAGTCTTGCTAGGAAATACACTATTTATTTTATTTATTTCAGGTACTTATATAGCACTGTCAATTTACGCAGCGCTTTACATATACATTGTACATTCACATCAGTCCCTACCCTCAAGGAGCTTACAATCTAAGGTCCCTAACTCACATTCATACATACTAGGGACAATTTAGACAGGATCCAATTAACCTACCAGCATGTCTTTGGAGTGTGGGAGGAAACTGGATTACCCGGAGAAAACCCACGCAGGCACAGGGAGAACATGCAAACTCCAAGCAGGTAGTGTCACGGTTGAGATTCGAACCAGCGACCCTTCTTACTGCTAGGCGAAAGTGCTACCCACTACACCACTGTGCCGCCCGTCGCTAGGGCTGCTGTCACACTAGGGTTGATTTACTAAAACTGGAGAGTGCAAAATCTGGTGCAACTGTGCATGGTAGCCGATCATCTTCTAACTTCAGCCTGTTCAATAAAAGGGATTGTAATGTGTCTTTTTTTGTTAAAAATAACAAACGTTATACTTACCTGCTCTGTGCAGTGTTTTTGCACAGAGCAACTCAGACCCTCCTGTTCTTGGGTCCCTCTTCAATGCTCCTGGCCCCTCCCTCCTGTTGTGTGCCCCCACAGCAAGCAGCTTGCTATGGGGGTACCTGAGCCGAACCACAGTTCCCCGTGTCCATTCAGACGCGCTGCTGTCTCAGCCAGCCAGAGGAGGGGAGTCCCAGGCAGTCGAGACACTCCTGCAACATCGCTGGACCTAGATGGACATCAGGTTAGAATTAGGGGTGCCGAGGGGGGCTGCTGCACACAGAAAGCTTTTTATTTTAATGCATAGAATGCATTAAACTAAAAGACCTTCTGCCTTTACAACTACTTTAAAGTGTTCGTTAAACTCAACCCCCCCCCCCCAAAACAACAACAAAAAAATCCTGTTCCCTTGAAGCAGATTAAACAGCACAGTGCTTGTGCTGTGTAATCTTCCCCCCTCTAAACTATAAAAGAAAAAAAAACCTGGCTTATCCTGCAACTTCCTGTGTCCCCCCTTCTCTGCGCTGACCACCATGGTCAGTTTATGTCCTTCCCTCATCCGCAGCCGACCTTTCCTCTCCTCCCCCTCACCCCCTCCTCCCCGCCTGTCAGCTCTGTGTTCTGTGTACCTGACTCCACCCTCCCCTTCCTCACCATTATCAGGAAAAAAAAAAAAAAAAAAAAAAAAAACTTATAATGGTCACTGCCAGTCCCTCTATTATAGGCAGGCATACCACACTAAGTTTTTCTAAAAACGAGGATTGTAAATACATTTTTGGTGATATCTTCAGGCCAGCCACATGACACAGCCGCTTTACATCTCCAGGATAGGGCTTTTGTGGGAGGGGCTGAGCGGCCACGTTTTTAGAAAAGACTTACAGTGTGGTATGCCTGCCTTTAATAGAGGGGCTTTATTATTTTTTTTATTATTAAGTTAATAAACACTTTAAGCTTTGACAAAAAAAACCCTGGAAACTGATTGGTTTCTATGCAGAAATCACACAGACGTGTACTGTGGGGCTCCTAGCGGACACCAATACTCTTTTCACATGGAGACACAAAACAAAGGCACTTGCAGTGTTCATTGCTGGATGATTTGTACAGGCACCACCTGACAGCAACTGGTGAAAGTGCAGTCAAAGAGACTGCAAATACAGACTTTAATGACCAAGTCGCAAGACAGTATTTTTTTAGTCCTCCGAGTGACTGGGATTTGTCCTGCCCTGTTCTACCCACGATATGGATGCCTCCACTATATACTGTTAACAGGTTCCCTTTAACAAGTTAACCAAGAATAAACATAAAGAACCTGAAGTCATACCTAACTACATTATGTAAAGAAAACAAGCACTTGGCATATTTACTCTGTGGCTGCTCACAAAAATTGATTATAAAGCCTAAAGATTTTTCTTCTTCTTTTTAGTAACTGTGCGGATTGATCTTCGTTCAGTATACAACTGAAGTCTATGTAAACCGCAAGTTTGCTTTATTGTCTGGCTATTGGTAGGAGATGGGCAGGGAATCGCCTAAAATAAACTTAAAAATCAAACATTACTCCACCCTAGAATAACGATAATGCCAAACCTAGTTTTACCTAAGCCAGCAAAGGATAAGTTATGGTGCAGTGCATGCTCTAGTATGATGCAACAACCTTTGTTTAATGATTTAATAGAATTTTTTTTTTTCTCTAAACAATGCCAAGCACAAGCCAATAATGGATGTACAGTGTGGCAGGGCTGTGCAGGTACTTTTGCAGGTAAAACGGTTAGAATCATTTCCAACAGTCTTTCATATAGTTTAACAGGAAATGTATCTTTTTAGCTCTGATGTAGTACATTAGCACATGTACTATTTTACAAGTGAACTTGCATATTTTTCTGGGCAAGGTAACTGGTTCACTTATCAGAAGGGCTTCAAGTACCATATAATTCAGAGCATTGTGCTCCCTAATCACTATGAATAAGATCTTGTTATTACCATTACCTAAAAGGAAAACATTTTTTGAAGGTTCACCGGGGGTACTCATCTTTGCAATAAAGGAGAAGTATGGGAATGCAAAAATAGGTAGTACATGCTACCCTCAAACCTGCATTGCGTTTCTTTCTTTCCTCAGCCCCTTCGTTTTGGAGAATAGTCTTTTTAAGAGTCCAGAAGCAGCCTCTAACAGTTCTCTCTCAGTTCAAAAGTTTCCAGGGGGTGGATACAGCTCCACAATCCAGCCCCTCCCTCTGAGTGTGATTAGTGAAGAGGTGCACACCCAGGCTGCTATCTAGAGCAACCCCGTTCTTCACATGCTTCTTTCCATGGCAGCATGTCCCCAGCTAAAACCCGGAAGCAGAGACAGCAGTGAAGTGTCCTCACCTTTCCCTGGCTGTTACCTGCAAGCTCTCCTCTGGGCTTTGATGTTCCTGTGTTCTCCGAACCCCCCCCCCCCATTCAAAGTCCATGTCAGCGTCTCCTCCAGCTGATGGGGGGGAAAAGGGGAGTGTCACTGAACACTTCTCATGTCCAGCAATGAGCACAGTTAAGCTCTCTACACATAGCACTGTGTTATTTCAGAAGAGGCGACATGGTAAGGAGCAAAGTAACCTGCTTCCTGGTCCTGTTCTCTGAAATGTACACAGTGCTATGTCTATAGAGCATGTGTACAGTCCATAGAGGGAGACCGACAACTCCCCCACATCTATGTCCCCAGAGTCTCCTTTATTGTACATAAAAAAAAATCATCCCCCCCCCCCCCATACTCCTACACAGTCCCACCCCCCTTACTCCTACACAGTACACAATCCCACCCCCCCCTACACAGTCCCTCCCAACCCCCATACTCCTACACAGTCGTCGTCCCCTCATTCTCCTACACAGTCCCACCCCCCATACTCCTACACAGTACATAGACCCCCCCCCATACTCCTACACAGTACATAGAACCCCCCCCATACTCCTACACAGTACATAGACCCCCCCCCCCCCATACTCCTACACAGTACATAGACCCACCCCCCCCATACTCCTACACAGTACATAGACCCACCCCCCTGTACTAATACACAGTACATAGACCCACCCCCCTTTACTCCTACACAGTCCCCCCCCCCCACCCCATACTCCTATACAGTCCCGTCATCCCCTGTACTCCTAGCACTGTGAAACCAGCATATGTACATAGAACAATCTGAATAGCCAGTAAAAAATTATGAAATCACAATATTAGCTCTAATTGTTTTACAGTAAATGCAGGCAATGCTGACAAAAGCCAGTGTTGGGCAGGAAAGATTTGTAGATACTAGCAGCTCAAAAAGGATTAGGATCTAGCAAAAAGGAAACCATTACTTCTCTTTTAAAGTGGTTGTAAAGGCTTTTTTCACCCAGCTATTTTAGCTGAGCATTAGCTTTAAAGTGGTTCTAAGGTCTATTTTTTTTTTACCTTAAAGTGGTAAAAGTGGTTTTATTTTACATTTTTAAAATGACAAACATGTCACATTTACCTGCTCTGTGCAATAGAATGACACTGAAGCGCCTCTTCTCGGGTCCCCCGCTGGTGCTCCTGGCTCCACCTCTGTCTAGGGCCTTCATAGGAAGCCGCTTCTCACATGGACACTATTTAGGCTTTGGAACCATTTAAATATACTAGTTGGGGGGACCGCATGATCTACATTACATTCAAAGACTAAAACAAGTGTTGATGCAATCCTCCTCCAATTTTTACATACACATTAGTGAAAAGGAAACTATTCTATAGTTTATATAAATCCAAAAACCAATGAACCACTTACTTCTAGGAGGGCTTTCCGGTCTGTAACTTTCCCAGAGCCAAGCAGCTTCATTACATTTTTTGCGCCTTCAGCCACTGCAAATTCTATCCTAAAGTGGTGTCGCAATTCTTCCATTCGGAGCTCAAGTGGACTAATCACAGGTTTTGCTGCAAGACAGGCAACGCACATGTTAAGAATTAGCTGCTTGTGTTTGTACCATATACAGTACAGTAAATATCCATAAATGCAACAGAGGAAAAAAAACAAAACAAAAAAACAAAAAATGATTTATCCTCATTAGAAAACGAAGGTTCTACTTTGAGGTAATGCCAGTTAAGACATGACAGAACCAAGTAGGTAACCACATACACACTATATGCCAACATTTTAAGAAATCATTTCACTCGTAGTTGTTGAGAGCATGATCTCTGATGCAAATATTAGTTGGCTCAGGGCTTCCTAATTAATGTACTTTCTCATATAAATATTACAATTATCCAATACCCAGCTAATGCTGTAAAATTTGATTGCTGTAAAAAATTGAACTTTTGTTGATCCTTTACCATTATCAAAGGACATTTCATTTGTCTGTTGCATTGCCTGAAGAATCTGCATACGTATTACTTCTATTTTTGTTTTGCTGTCTTGTAGCATTTGCTGGGCGGTCCCAAGCAGCTTTCTATCCTGTAAAACAAACAAGGTTAATTAAAAGGCAGGTAAACAGAAAAAAAAAGCGTATACATGTTCTGAATTTAAACAGGACAACTGTACAAGCAGTAGAGTCTGGTTACCATACAACAGAACTCACACTGAAGGAAGCCACAATCTGCTGGAGTTCTTGAACCCACTACACCAGTAACAAATTCTGTACTCTGGTACAACATGCAGGATGTGTTCCCAGCATCTTTTCATATTAGACTTTCAGCCACTTCGTAAAATTGAAGCTCCCTACTATACTGACCTAATGATCAAAGTTCCAACAGCACTATATATGTATAACATGTACTGTGTCAAACTATCTCTAATAAAATGTTATAATGTACAAATGCGTTTAATATGAAGACAAATATACATAAAAAGGATAGGACCCACAAACAGATACAGGTAAATTGCATGGGATGTATATAAGCACTGAACACCAGATGGCCCATTTCATGGCACATGCTGCTAATTTGTTCTCACCTGCTCTACACAATAGCCAAATGGACATGTCAAATATCTAAGCAGAGGCTCTAAGCTGTTGGCTGTACTGATAAGTGTACAGGTCTTTACTCACAAAGAGTAAAAAAAAAAAAAAAAAAAAAAAAAAAAAAAAGGAAATTGCTCATAAGCGATTTCCTATATTAAAAACCAGAGCTCTGAATAAGAGCAAATCATGATAAAATTCAGTAAGCTGGGGCCTTCTAATGGTGGCAAGTCCTTTCACAACATAACTATTCTCTCAAAAAAAAAGTAGGTTATCTCAGCGTTATCGCGGGAGAGAGAATCGAACACACAAATGTAAGATGCTTCTGTAGAATTCTATAATTTATTGGACAAGGGATTGTTGCAAAAGGAAAAATAAAGTTCTCCTTTCTGGAGGCCAAGGAAAACCTAATTCCTTAAACCTCTACTTACTTTTGAGGGACCATTAGAATAGGTCTGTATCATGTTCTCTGCTCCCTGCTTCACTTTCAGCTCAATGTCTAACTGCTTCTGCAAAGCTAGGAGCCTTCCATTGTGCGCTGATGAGCCGGAGTCACTTTTCGGAGTGTCTGGTGTCTTGGGACAATCTGGAAATGTTAAACAAATTTTTGCTGATTACAAAGACATGTTTACCGATGTAAGGTAGAGTGTTATTGTTGTGGTAAAGCCTAGCAGGCAATATAAAAAGGTTAATAAATGAACTAGTGGGTGGAAGAAAGAAAACAAAAATGTGAAAGAAAACCCAGTAAGTAGAGAGTAAACACGTTCAATGACATGTAGCATAGTATGTCCTTTCAGAGTCAGTTGCTTCATTAAAAAGCAACTTTAACAGAAGAGAAAGCCAAAGGCAAATCAATAGAAAGTTAAATAAGCAGCATGGTGCAGACTAAGAGTTAAGCTGAGGATCAACTAATGGGCAGACAACTAATCAAAAAGGTTAAAACATAAAACCAAAGATGGTCAGGCAGACAAAAAAGCAGTATACCACACAACTTCAATGTAACAGACAACAGCATGAGCCTCGGACATACTAGGGAAACACAAACACTTGTATGAGGACCTGTAGAGCCCAGAGACGACCATCATATTTAAAGTGTTTGGTTCACCATTTCATTTTTTTTCTGAGAAGAGGAACACCCTACACCAGGGGTCTCAAACTCAAATTACCTGAGGGCCACAAGACAAGTTTTCATATCCCATGGGGGCCGCATGCAAACTTTCAAACTTTAAAAATAGCACTGGTGTCAGGGGGCGTATTATTACCTCAGTACTGGTATCAGCATTAACCCCCAGCACTGGTGTCAGCGGACACATTATTAACCACCAGCACTGGTGTCAGCGGACACACTATTAACCCCTAGCACTAATGTCAGCAAACACATTATTAAACCCCACACTGGTGTCAGCAGACGCATTATTAAACCCAGCACTGGTGTCAGCAAACGCATTATTAAACCCAGCATTACCCCCCACACGGCACAAATACCCCCCACACACAAATTTCTACCCCAGTCACCCCACTAAGGACTTGCCTCAGTGTGATGGCTCACTCACCTCTCCTCCTCCTGGTGACAGGGCACCCAGAGGAGGACACAATCTCCCGCCCTGAGGTGGCAGCAAGACCCTGGATCCGGGGCTCTGGTCGATCATCACAATGCCTAGGTGGGCACGGGGCGATGGCCGGATCCTTCTTCCGCTCTGTTCTCTCTCTGGGCTGCAGCAGCATGCAGCAGAGAGGACACAGGATACAAAGCTCTTCGGCGCCTCCCCCTCTGCCTGGGTGCAGTGCAAACCCGTCCAGGATCGGCCCTGCCTGCGGGCCATTTGTAACCAGTCCGCGGGCCGCAAATGGCCTGCGGGCCGGTACTTTGAGACCACTGCCCTACACCCTTCCCCGCTGCACTCATCTCAGTGGGGGCATTACACATTCACCGTCCATGCAGCAGACCTAGGATTTGAAAACGTTTTCCTTTTCTTTCCCTAAGAATGCTGGAAACCATTTTCAAATCCCAAAACTGCTGCAGCGGAACCGCATGGATGGTGAGTAAAGATGAGCTCAGGCGTGCTCGCAACCCACACGTGCAGAGCCCACCAGAAAGTCGGCACTGCACAGCGCTAATCGCAGGCAGTGAGATATTTTCCCGATCCGCGGCTGCAGAAATCGAGAAATGTATGTATGTATGTATATATGTATATATATGTATATATATATGTATATATATATATATATATATATATATATATATATATATATATATATATATATATATATATATATATATATATATATATATATATATATATATATATATATATATATATAAAATTCTGCGCAAGTGAGCTGCCCTGTAGAAGTAAAACTGCTTTGGGGCAGAGCAGACAGCAAGTGATTAAAGTGCAGGACACAAACCACTGGTGGCACTCTCCATGTACATCGGACACAGCAGGAGTTGGCAATCCTGTCTGCAACTGCGTTGTTCTGGTATGTTGTCAGCTACTGGCACACAAAGAGCATAAAGAAACTTTAAAACTATAGGGTTGATTTTCTAACTGCAAAAAGGCTAGTTGCGTTTCAAGTGTAGCTGAACTTTGCCAGGACATTTTCCCCCGAACTTAGAAAGTAGTGAAATTTTGTTTTGCAAAAAGAAAAAAAAAAAAAATGTGCAAAGCAGCAAAAAAGCGTGGTTGCTTGCAAGAGCTTGGATGATGGAAGTCAGCAAAACTTCATCTCATTTTAGATAGTAAGCACTAAACGAGCAGGGCCCTCTAAATCCTCCTCTATTGAATTGTATTGTAACTGTACAGTCTGCCCTCATGTTGTAAAGCACTGTGCAAACTGTTGGCACTATACAAATCCTGAATAATAATGATAAAAATAATAATTAACTAAGCTCTGGGGAAAATTCACTTGCAAAGCGAGCAGACTATTTGCCTTTAGTAAACAGGGTGGATTTGATTTCAATCAAGTCGATATAAATCATGATTTAAATCACTAGTAAAAAGGCTTGATTTAAATCATAATTTTTAAAGCGCAACTGTCATCTCTGTCCCGCTGTTGACTCACCCATAGTCCCATTCAGTTAAATGGGACGGCTGCTGATGCGGTAGTGACCCAACAAGGCGAGGGACGTGGCGGCAGCAGGTGAGTGGATGCCCGCTAACAGGCGCTACCATGAGGATCTGAATTCACAGTTGCTCTTTACAATGTAAGGGCTTATTCTTGCTGGTAGTTAGGATCTTTAATATTTGCAAACAAAATGAAGGTTTCCTATTTAGATAAATGAGCTGTCAGGTTAGTAAAAAAGCAATATCAGAACCGATTCAATCATATAGTTTATAGTGTACAAAGATTTGCAAAACAAAGGAATATTCCGGAACTTTGGTTTATCTCCTGGTCACTGTGACATTGTGTGAATGCATCAATGCAGTGCATGTTATCTCAGCTTGCAGAGTTTGGTTTCATTAAATGAGTTTACCAAAAATGTAAATATTGCAGAATATACAGCCTTATGCTAAATAACCAAGCTCCATTTCATGCTGAATAAACAAACCTATTAATGTATCTTAAATAGAAAACTATCTTTAGGATAGATTTTTACTCCAAAAGCATTCTATTAAAATAAATTTGATATAAATAAAAAAATAAAAAATAAAATCAGATTTAAAAGAAAAAAAAAAAAAAAAAAAAACAGTTTAAATCAAAAATCATTCATTTTAATCCACCCTGTTCGAGAATTAACCCTTGTGTGTTCTAGCAGACATTTTGATGAATACGCAACACTGCATCCAATGCAGACTTTCCCTACTGATATGTACATTCCTGCCATGAAAACAAACCTGAATCAGTGATTCAGTTTTGAGGACTTTCAAGTTTGGTAAGGAAAGCCAAAAATAAAATTTGTCAACACTAGTAGGAAAAGCAGGGCAGCATGTCACTGCCCCTTTTAAATCTCTCACATTATCTTGCCTTGCAGGTAATGATGGTGGCTGCAACTACAAAGCACACAAAGATACAGGAAAGTTCTATATTTTAGCTTTATACACCAGTGTTAGAATGCAAACTCTATCACTCACTGCACTCTATTACAATTCTGCTGTGTACTGGGAAGTCAATTTGATGACTTTACAGGCTTCTCCCTGAGAACTACATCTTGTACGAGTCAATAAGAGTAATGACCCCCCTTGAATTTACCAGTCAACTGAAACCCTGGCTCAGGGAAAGGCCTAAAGTTTAATAACATGCAGCTCAAAAGCAAAAAAAAAAAAAAAAAAAGAATAAATAAAAAAATGCTATACACTCAGAGGTGATGGTGAGCCAAAATGTAGAAATAGGAAAGTTGTATTAAATCTGGTTAACCATTGAATGGCTGCTTGCATACAAGTAAAAGATTGCTAGGAGCTCTGTAGCTACTTACTGGAGATTAAAGCAGGCCATAGATGATACAATTTTCTTTCCTGCAACAAAGGAAGCATCCTCGCTGGGAGAACATAGTGATTGCAGCTAGCAGCTATAACAGCTGGCAATAATCACATCCTGAAAATCCAACATGCTGGTTGTACCCAAGTCGACTTACAATCAGCAGGTACAATCAGCTAGCCCATACATGGCTTGAATCTCGAACTTTGTATTATCACTTGTATGGAATTCAACAGGTTTAATAACCTGCATCACTAGATTGGATATGGCCATATCTACAATGAGGCCCACAGGTACTGTCAAATTATTTTTTCAGACCTCCCAGTTATAGGATATAAAGTTTAATTAAAATAACAAATTCTCTTGCAATGGCACACTGTAGTTTTGGGGCATTCATAGAGTAGATTAAGGTGCACAATTTAATTTGTCAGCTATGGTTAGCAAGTTTAAAGGTTTAATAGTTCTTTACAGTTTTTTTTTTTTTGGGAAAGATAAAAAAAAAGCCTAAGTGGGGGGGGGGGGGGTGGGGTGGGGGGGTGGGGGCTCACTCTTCCATCCCTGTTGCAGTAGTTCTGAGCTCAGGGTTGCTGTGAGAGGGTAGACCGCAAACATACTGCTGCCTGCAGCACACTGCGCCCGAAGGCGATATCCTCATTCCTTCTTACATCCACTTGATAAAATTTCGTGAATGTAAGGACCGAAGACCAAGTTGCGGCCTTGCAGATCTGAGCAAAGGAGGCCTGGTGACGCACTGCCCAAGAAGCACTAACATCCCTGGTAGAGTGCACCTTAACTTGAAAAGGGGGAATCTTACCCCTTAAATCATAAGTTTGAATTATAACTTGCCAAATACACTTAGCAACAGTGGATTTCGACGCTGCCTGTCCTTTCTTAGGACCCTCTGGCAGAATAAATAAGACATCAGTCTTACGAATCTGAGCAGTTTTCTTTAAATAGATTTTCACTGCTCTCACTACATCAAGACAATGTAATGACTTTTCTTCCCTGGAACATGGTTTTGGGAAAGAACGATGGCAGGACAATATCTTCATTCAGATGAAAGCCTAAAACCACTTTTGGCAAAAAGCCTAGCTGAGGGCGTAACACCATTCTGTCCTCATGAATAATCAAATATAGCTCTTTACAAGAAAGAGCAGCCAATTCTGAAACCCTCCCTGCTGAGAATATAGCAACCAAAAATATCAGCTTCCTAGTCAGAAGGACTAAGGGAATATGCTGTAATGGTTCAAATGGCTGTTTTTGTAACACTGACAAAACTAAATTCAAGTCCCAAGGGGTTAAAGGTGATTTAACTGGCGGATTAATCCGCATTACCCCTTGCATAAAACCCCAAACTATAGAATGCGTAGCAAGTGGTCTTTGAAATAAAACCGATAAGGCTGAGACTTGGCCCTTAATAGTACTTAGGGCCACTTCATCTCTACGCCCAATTGTAGAACGGCAAGGATTCTGCCTATAATATATCTCAGAGGGTGCCAACCCTTGGATTCATACCAGGAAACATAAGTTTTCCAACTCTATAATATAAGCCTCTGGAAACTGGTTTCCTTGCATTGATTAAAGCTGAGATAACTGACCTGGAAAGCCCACGTTTCTTCAGAATGTGGGTTTCAATAGCCAAGCCGTTAAATTTAAATCTGCGAGAGCAGGTCTGGCCTTAGTGGGAGATACCAAGGACCCTCCACTGCCATCTTTACGATCTCTGCATACCATGACCTTCTGGGCCATGCTGGTGCTACCAGAATTACCGGCTTTCTTTCCAGCTTAAACCTGCAAAGAAGTCGAGGCAGCAACTGTATTGGGAAAAAAGCATAGATCAGTGAAATCTGATCCCACGGGGTTACCAGCACATCTGTTCCATATGCGAGTGGATCCCTTGTTCTGGAGACACAGTTGACTAACTTCATGTTGAATCTGGACGCTAGAAGATCTATGTCCGGAGTCCCCCATCTTTGCCAAACAGCCCGAAAAACATTGGGGTGAAAAGACCATTCCCCTGAGAATAACTGTTGGTGACCGGTACGAAAACTGCCGATAGGCATGGGACATTCCTTTCTGCCCAAGTTAGAATATGGTTCACCTCTCTCTGAGCTGAGACTCCTGGTGCCCCCTTGGTGTTTGATATATGCCACAGCCGTGCGATTGTTGGATTGGATCCTGACAGGACAATTCTTTAACCTGGAGGTCCAGGTTTTCAGAGAAAGACACACTGCCCGAATCTCTAGGATGTTGATGGGCAGGGCTCTTTCGAATTTTGACCACTGTCCCTGGACAGTCGACTTATTATATTATACAGGATTTGTATAGCGCCAACAGTTTACGCAGCGCTTTACAATATAAAAGGGAGACAATACAGTTATAATACAATAAAATACAAGAGGATTAAGAGGGCCCTGCTCAGAAGAGCTTACAATCTAATAGGGTGGGGCAGGTGGTACAAAAAGCTGCAACTGTGGGGAATGAGCTGATGGAAGTGGTAAAAGATTAGTTAGAGACACGATAGGCTTTCCTGAAGAGATGAGTTTTCAGGGATCGGCTGAAGGTGGCAAGAGAAGGTCATAGCCGGACAGGTGGAGGTAGCAAGTTCCAGAGGATGGGAGAGGCTCTGCAGAAATCCTGGGGACGAGCATGAGAGGAGGAGATGAGAGAGCTTGAGAGTAGGAGGTCTTGAGAAGAGCAGAGAGGACGATTTCGGTGATATTTGGAATCAAGATTGGTGATGTAGCTCGGGCAGAGTTGTGAATGGCTTTGTATGATTTGATTAGTATTTTGAATTTAATTCGCTGGGTTATTGGGAGCCAGTGTAGGGATTGGAGGAGAGGGTTGGCAGACACTGAGCGGTTGGTAAGGTGTATAAGTCTGGCAGCAGCATTCATAATAGACTAAAGAGGGGATAGCCTATGGAGAGGCAGGCCAATGAGAAGGGAGTTGCAATAGCCAAGGCGAGAGATACCGAGGGAGTGAATGAGGAGCTTGGTGGTTTCATTTGTTAAAAATGGGCGAATTTTAGAGATGTTACGGAGGTGAATTCTACAAACTTTTAGTCTTTTCTAGCACCGCTCCCAAGCCTGAGAGGCTGGCAACTGACATTACTACTTTCCAGATACATGGTCTGAAGGATTTCCCTTTCAGCAGATTCTGACTTCGTAATCAACTGAGGCTTTGGGACACTCATGGGGACAGCCGCATTGGCAAGTCCAAAGCTTGGATCATCTTGTTCAAGCAGAGAGGATACTGTTTTGCAATAGTCTTGAATGGAACTGGGCATAGGGAACTGCTTCGAATGAAGCTACCATCTTTCCTAACAAACCTCATGCAAAGGCGAATTGAAGGATTTGCTTTTGACCTGACCATCCGTACCAGCTCTCGTATGGAGCTGATCTTTGAAGGCAAGAACACCCTTTTCTGGGCTGTATCTATGATCAGGCCTAAATAATCCAGCCTTCTTACTGGTTTTAAGGAAGACTTCTCTAGGTTGAGGATCCAACTGAGACTTTCCAGGTAAGTGGTTGTAATGCGTACGCTTTGCTTTAAGCGAGTCACTGACTGGTCTATTAACATTAGATCGTGTAGGTACGCCAACACTGTTGTGCCCTGTGCGCTTAACCTGGCTAGAGGTGGGGCCAGTATTTTTGTGAATACCCGTGGTGCTGTGGCTAGCCCGAAGGGTAAGGCCGCAAACTGAAAGTGCTGTTCTACTTCAAAATCACAGAAACCTTTGGTGAGCGGGAAATATAGGGACATGCAGATATGCATCTGATGTCGATGGACGCCAGAATTTCTCCCCCTTGTAGGATGCAGACTACTGACCTGATCGACCCCATGCAAAATGAGCGGATTTTCAGGAACCAATTTAGATTTTTTAGATCCAGAATGGGTCTGACATCACCATTTGGTTTTGGCACCGTAAACAGGTTTGAATAGAATCCCAAACCTTGTTCGTTTGTGGGGATCTGTACGATTACCCCTTGAGTCAATAATCGGTCTAATGCTTGAAACAGGGATGGTCTTTTCCCTGGATCCTTGGGAACGTTTGATCTCAGAAAATAAGATGGTGGAAACTCCCGAAACTCTAGTTTGTATCCTAGAGTCACTGTGGAGAGAGCCCATCTGTCCTGAGTTTCCCTTTGCCAGACTTTTGCAAAATGCAGAAGTCTTCCCCCCACCTTGTTGAGGGGAGACGCCTATTCATGACGAGGTCTTAGTATTCTGCTTTGCGGCTCCAAGTCTTCCTTTGGGCCTGGGCCTGACCCTGCGATTTCCCTCTGGAATCTGACGGTGGAAGCCGTCACCACTGCCTAGAGGCGGATGCTCTTGGCACAGGAGAGAAAGTCCTTTTAAGTGAAGTACGTTTATACTTTCTTTTGACTGGCAAAAGAGTACTCTTTCCACTGGAAATTGTCTGGATGTATTTATCCAAATAGTTGCTCCCCATGAAATGAGAAACTAGACAGAAGCTGCCCGCAGGGTGCTTCAGCAGACCAACCCTTTAGCCAAAGAGTCCTACGCATGTGTACTAGTGCAAGGCAAGACGCCTGGTGAATATAATCCTTCATAGCATCTATGGCAAAACAATGCTTTTGGTAAACTTTCCCTTGCGTCCCATTTAAAGTCCTAAGTTCGCTTTCCCCCCCATTGCTTGTCTTAATGCTTTTGGTAACTTGGCCAACTCACGGGCCTGTTGTGCAGGGAGCTCGTTAAGGACCTCTGTTAACTGGTCCTTTAAGAACTGACAGATGCCTATAGCTGCAATTGCAGGCTGAGCAACAGTACCTGCTAAAGAAAAAAAAAAAAAAAAAAAAAAAAAAAAAAAAAGGAGGATTTTAACAGGAATTCCAATTTTTTTATCTGTTGGATTCTTTAGCATTTGCGCATTGTCCACTGGACAAGTCAAACTTTTATTCACACTGGAAATCGCAGCATCCGCTGCTGGAACTTTCCATCTTTTAGTGAATTTTTCCTCCATGGGATAGAGAACTGAGAATCTCTTTGGAGGGAGAAAATGCTTATCCGGATGATTCCATTCGGTATAAATAAGCTTCTCTAGTAATGCGTGGACAGGAAATGCATGCACTGGTTGTGAAGGTTGTGAAGAAGAAACCGGACTTTCGGCTGACTCTGTTAGAGGTAGCATGAAAGTGGAGCAAACCATCTCCATTAGGATTTGTACCTCAGATTGTGAAGCTGAAACATCAACTATTGTTTGCTCCGCAGAGGAATAATCGGTTTGATTTTCCCAATCGTTTGAGGGCAATACCTCATCCTGTCCGCACTGTTCCCCTGGTAAAGGGTTTGGAGTGGGAGAAGGGGATCTAGCACGCTTCCTATCCCCCTCAATGGAGGATGCGATTAAAGCAGCTAATCTTCCTTCTAAGCCTTTCAGGGCAGAGGAAAATACATTTTCAGTCATGTATACAGGGGCTGAAGTGTGAAAAGCAGTTGCACCACCAGCCGATTCCAACAGCTCACCCTGGCTTGCCATGTCAGGCATCTCCGGAGAGGATGACAATGTGGAGGCATGACTGGAGTTCCCAGCGCCTGGGGGTGGTTTTGGTGCCTTAGTAGTAAGACTTGAAGCCATAATGCAAAGCACAAAAGCAGAGGCACTCTAATAACTGTTCTATTTACTTGAACAATAGTAGGGAAAACAATGGCAGCATAGACTAATCTAATGCCAAACAAAGTCTTTTCCTGTACTGCAATGCCTGTGTAAACCCCTCATGTGCACCAGTGCTCCTGTGGCAGCCTTGCTTCAGCTGCTCTGATAGACACTGTCTGTTTTCAGAATATCAGCTTTTAAGCCTTTTTTCAGGTGTAAGCCCGATTGTGTGCGCCGTGTGTTTGCAAGGAAGCTGAGTCCGCACATGGCGCCAACCGCTTAAGCCACGCCCCTTCCCCGCCCTCCTTCGCGCACGGCGGCTTCGATCTGAAATACACACCAGAGGAGGAGAGGAGACTGCAGCCGCGCTGCGGCGTGTCTCCTTCACTTTTGCGGCTTATGTTTTCTATGCTGTTTAGAAGTCACCCCATACCCCCTGAGGGGGGGGGGGGGGGGTGGTTATACAGGAGTTATCAGTTTTTTTTTTTTGCTTTTAACATAACATGTAACCCCCAGCCTCTCAGTTTCCCCCTTGGGGGGAGAGGAGAACCCCCTCCAGCTGCTGAGACACACGCTGTTGTTAGCACTAGGGTATATACACATTTTTACTCCTTCTAGAGGAGTTTAAGGCATTACAATATAATTGAAAGAAAAGTCATAGGTGGACTATTTTTGCAGTTCTACTGCTTTCCTCTCACCTTTTCCTCGCTGCAGGATACTGCTGTAAACAAACAGATCCAAACTTCACCCATCACGGCAGGCAGCGTGGTGAAACCTTCAAAGACTGGGGCCCTTTAATAGGGGTTCCACTGCTTTAGACCTTGTATAGCACCCCTCAGGACAACTTTAGGTAATGTAGCAAGACCAAAAAGAGTCCTGGTTCCTAGTCAAGCCCTCAAAAAGGAGCATAACAGGCAAAACCTCGTTCTATGCGAGGCCCGGGTACCATCCTGGAGCCGCAGTTGTGGAGGCTTTTTAAATCCAGCATGGATCCCTCCTGGAGCTCCGCAGAGTACATCTTCACTCGTGCCAACACCTTTAGACACTGGCGAAAAAACTGAGCTACTCCTGGAAGGAGGAGGGGTTATATAGGCGAGTCAACTTCCTGTATTGGGTATACCAGTGTCAACAGCTGAAGGTAGCTATAACCAACTAAGTAAATGAGGCTCTGTGTCCTATGATGTACGATAAAGAAAATTGCATTTCCATGTTCTGTGGGAGACCAGATATAGTAAATGCTGGGTCCTGGGTTTAGTAACACTCTAAGAGGTATACAAATGATCTACAGCAGAGGCATTATTCAACTTTACTCAAAGCTGCAGGTGTTCGCTCCCTGCATAAGCATTTTGCGAAAGAGGAACTAACCCTTTAAATGTACATGAAAGCCAACACACTGCAACAAGGGCAAGGAAACCTATGTTCACTCATACTGTTAGCAAATAATATTGATCTAACATTTTGTTTTCTGATTGTATTGAATTTGGTTTAATAGTCATGAGCAAAATTAGAATTCCATGAGTAATACATTATATAATACTAAACAGGCACACGCCCTTTAAAAACAGGGGCGTTTGTTTACATATTCTTGAAGGTGTTAGATATTTAGAGAAAACACGACAACACTCAGTTCCAGTAAGAATTCCCCAATTCCTGTCACTATTTCCCCAGACACTGCAGGTCAGGAAGGAGGAGAGTTTCAGCAACAAATGCAATGATTAGGACTAGATGTAGCCAGGTCCTGATTGACATGCTGCAGGCTTAAAAGTCAGCAGTGGCAAATCTGATCACCACACCCTTTCCAATATTTTAGGATTCCATTGATTGGCAACTATGCACCGATTTCAGAAGCAGTATCTATGTCACACTATCACTGTATAACGTAGCACTCCCTGGCAGGCTCAACAGATATTTATGGAATAAAAAAAAAAAGAGCAGATACGCTTCTAATCAAGAACAAGCAAAAATTCCCAGCTCACTTACCAGCCAGCCTGCAAAAAAAAACAAAAAAAAAAAACGAATTGACACAATACGTTAAAAACAAGGGGTTTCATTTTCACACATTTGCAAATACATGCGTAAGCTGCAGCGGCCATGTCACGACACCCCAGTGTACTGCAATCCTAACTATTATTTTGATTGTCTCCTGAATTGGAGCATACATCACATAATAATGGATAGATTGAGGGCAGCCATGTCTGGAGGGATGGGGAGCCCACCCCTCAAAAGGTATAGGGACGCTCTGGACACCCACCAATAGCAGCAAAAGGTATAGAGAGCTGGGTGTCCAGTGCATCCGTATACCTTTAACCACTTTGCGCTTAATTGTAAAAACAAATATTAATGCCCAAGCACAATTTAACGTGTTAGTAAACTATACATATCACCCAATGATCGCAGCGATACCACATATGTGTATGTTAGATGTTGAATACACTCGTAGTACAATAGATCTATCATTTTTACACATACCGTTTTTTATCTCTCTGCAGAGCGATCACAGTGATCAGGTGACCTGAAATCAGGAGTTCTGGGTCCCGATTGTTAGTACAGGACCTGGGCCCCCGGCATGATCCTGGTCTCTGTGCTGGGAGCGGGCTTTGCGGCACACTCGCCCCACGGGAAAAAAAGCCTGGTCCAGTGGGGTCGCAGAGAAAAGGTTAACCACTTATCGACCAGCTGCCATCGTTATATGGCGGCAGGTCGGCACGTTCCCGCAAATAGCCGTAGGTGTACGTCGTCTCCTCTAAGGTGCCGCAGCAGGCGCGCGCGCTCCCGCTGTACGGTGGGGGAACCCGATGCGCGTGGCTGGCCACCTGTGATCGCAGGAACGAGAGCCAAAACGGGGGTCTATGTAAACAGATAGATCCTCGTTCTGCCAGGGGAGTTTCAGAGAGATCTGCTGGCTGTTCCTAGCGATTAGGAACAGCGATATCTCTCCTCCTCCAGTCAGTCCAGACCCCATACAGTTGGAAACACTCCCAGGGAACACACTTAACCCCTTGATTGCCCCCTAGTGTCAACCCCTTCCGTTGAAGTGAAATTTATACAGTAATCAGTGGTCATTTTTAGCTCTGATCGCTGTATAAATGTCAATGGTCCCAAAAAAAAAGTGTTAAGTGTCCGATCTGTCCGGCGCAATGTTACAGTCCCGCAAAAAAAAAAAAATCACTGATCACAGTCATTACTAGTAAAAAATAAAAATGCCATAAATATATCCCCTATTTTGAAGACACTAACTTTTGCGCAAACCAATCAATATACGCTTATTGCAATTTTTAAATATGTAGAAGAATATATAAAACTGATGAAGAAATTTGGTGTTTAATATTTTGTGATATTTATTATAGCAGAGTAAAAAATTGTTTTTTGTAATTTTTTTTTAAATTGTCGCTCTTTTTGGTTTATAGCGCAAAAAATCAAAAACCGCAGGAGGTGATTGAATACCACCAAAAGAAAGCTCTATTTGTGGGGAAAAAAAGGACATCAATTTTGTTTGGGTACAGCATTGCATGACCGCGCAATTGTCAGTTAAAACAACGCAGTGCCGTTTTGCAAATAATGGTCTGTCATTAGGAGGGAAAATCCTCCGGTCTCTAAGTGGTTAAGGAGGGGCGTGCTCCCTCCAGGCATTTCTGCCCTTATTGTGTTATTAATGTGAATTGTTAGACAGGGTCAAATCGGTTTGTTGCAAGCTGGCTATTAGGTGAGCTGGGAATTTTTTTGTTGTTTTGACATGCGTCGCCCTTACATGTGCTCCTTGCTGCAAAGGCTGGTTAATTAAGTCGCGCAATGCTTTTTGTTATTTTTTGGAAAGTCTTATTTCTGCTAAAAGAACTTTTAAAAAATGTTAGATATGCATGTGAAAAGGCAAATAAATGTAAATTAATAAATTCAATTAACGCACGTTAATCCGATTAAACGCGTAAAAACTGAAAAGCTGCTGCATCACATACCCTATGATATCAAGAAAACTATTTAGACAAATAAATAGGGGTGCAACGGATCAAAAAACGCACGGATCGGATCGATCCTCGGATCAGAGTCACGGATCGAATCATTTTCGCATCAGCAAAAAAAACCAAAAAAAAAAACCACACAAATCTTGTTACACCCACCGGAGTTTTAGATTTAAAAGCCATTTTCAACACAAAACCGAGCTTATATGCATAAATACAGTATTTGTAGATCGGACAGACTGTTGAGATGAACAGCAAACCTGCTGACCTTACATGGTTGCTAATGTGACAGAACACCTCTGATTTTCACATTTAACATTAAATGTGAAAATCAGGTGTGTTCTGTCACATTAGCAACCATGTAAGGTCAGTAGGTTTGCTGTTGCTTTTAAAATCTAACATCTAAACAGTCTGTCCGATCTATAAATACTGTATTTATGCATACAAGCTCGGTTTTGTGTTGAAAATAGCTTTTAAATCTAAAACTCCGGTGGGTGTAACAAGATGTCCGCTTGCCCCCTTCTCACTCTATTACTGTACTGTGCAGGAGTGTGGGGTATAGCAAGATGGTGGCGACGAAAGGTCACTCCCTGTCGAGACAGCGGTCGCGTCCGGGTGTACCAAGATGGCCGCCGCTCCGGAGCTAGGCTGAAGCCGCGGCCTTTCCTATGGCCGAGGCCACAGAATGCTCCGCGGATCGCGGGTGTGCCGATCCGCGGAGGTTGATCCGTACGGATCACGGATCGGCAGCGATCCATTGCACCCCTACAAATAAAAAGTGCTAATAAAACATATCAATTATCTAAAAATTGTAGAAATGTATATGTATTATAATGCAATTAGGGCTGCAACTATTTTCATAATCGATTAGTTGGCCGATTATTGTTTCGATTAATCGGATAATAACCTTAAAAAAAGTGTGGTGTATAATTTAATATGTAAAGTTTAAAAAAAAGTCAATACATTCTTCAAAATCTATATGCAGTAGTAAATATAAATAATCAACTAAATGATTAGGGAGCAAAATCTCTAATCCACTTTGAGAATAACAGACAGAAGAGATATACTGTATATACTATTGGAAGTTGAATCTGGTAAATATCATCAGACTCAGAGATCACATTTTTTATTTAGACCCCATTCACACTGGGGCACATGTAATGTGCCCTGCTCCCACGTAATGTGCCCTGCCTCCTTGAAACGTGCCCTGCTCCCACGTAATGTGGCTTGCCGCCATGTAAAAGTTTACTTTAAATGTAATAGTAATGCCTTCTATTAACTCCAGTCTATCAGCCTCCACCTTCTCTGGGTTCAGATGCTGATCTTCCCTGCACAGGCTTTAACCACTTAAGGACCAGCCTCGTTTTGGATTTTAGGTGTTTACATGTTTAAACAAAAAGTTTTTGCTAGAAAATTACTTAGAACCCCCAAACATTATATATGGGTTTTCTTCTAACACCCTAGAGAATAAAATGGCGATCGTTGCAATAATTTTTTTTGCACCGTATTTGCGCAGCGGTCTTAAAAGCGCACTTTTTTTGGAAAAAATTCATTTTTTTGAATAAAAAAATAAAACAGTAAAGTTAGAACAATTTTTTTTTTATATTGTGAAATATAATGTTATGCCAAGTAAATTTATACCAAACATGTCACGCTTCAAAATTGCGCCCGCTCGTGGAATGGCGTCAAACTTTTACCCTCAAAAATCTCCATAGGCGAGTTTTAAAAAAATTCTACAGTTTGCATATTTTGCGGTACAGAGGAGGTCTCGGGCTAGAATGATTGCTCTCGCTCTACCGGTCGCAGCGATACCTCACGTGTGGTTTGGCCACCGTTTTCATATGCGGGCGCTACTCGTGTATGTGTTTGCTTCTGCGTGCGAGCTCGTCGGGACATAATCAAAAAAATTTTTTCATTTATTTTACATTATTTTATTTATTTTTACACTGTTTTAAAAAAAAAAAAAAAATTGTGTCACTTTTATTTCTATTACAAGGAATGTAAACATCCCTTGTAATAAAAAAAAGCATGACAGGACCTCTTAAATATGAGATCTGGGGTCAAAAAGACCTCAGATCTCATATTTACACTAAAATGCAATAAAAAAAAATGAATAAAAAAGTCATTTAAAAAATTGACATTTGAAAAAAATGTGCCTTTAAGAGGCATGGACGGAAGTGACTTTTTGACGTCGCTTCCGCCCAGCAGTGTCATGGAGACGAGTGAGCGCCATCTTAGCCTCACTTGTCTCCAGGCACAGGACGGAGACGGATGCGATCGCCTACGCCGCTACAGACGGCTCCGGTAAGCGGCGGAGGGCACCGGATCGCGGTGGGAGGGGGGCCCTCTCCCGCCACCGATAAAAGTGATCTTGTGGCGAATATGCCGCAGGGACCACTTTTATCTGAAAGCCGGCCGCCGCACGAAAACGGGGATACCGGGGTTATGGCAGCTAGCTGCTGCCATAACAACGCTATACCCCTTCAAAGTTTGGACGTACATTGTCGTGCGGCGGTCGGCAAGTGGTTAAAGTCATTTTTTTTTTAAAAAAAAACAAACATGGTATTACTTACCTGCTCTGTGTAATGGTTTTGCACAGAGCAGCCCAGATTCTTCTCTTCTGGGGTCCCCCACCGATGCCTCTGGCTCCTCCTGCCTTTAGAGTGCCCCAAAAGCAAGCTTCAAATTATAGTATAGCATGCCCCTATAGCAAGGTAAAAAAAACTTCTGCTTTTAGACCCACTCACTTCCTGCCCAGGACTACATGTTCCATGAGGCATTGCTCCTCACACATTCACAAGTTCTCAGGCACTTCCTGACATGTATGGATGGTGTACTGAGCTGTATGTGTGCTGCACTGTAATACCTGATATGTAAACAAATAATGCATTCTGTATGCAGGCCATATAATAGTCTGGCTGATTAATCGATTATGAAAATAGTTGAAGGCTATTTTCATAATCGATTAGTTGTTTCAGCCCTAGATGCAATGCTACATTTCAATTATGACAGTGTTGCCCAGTGTCCAGTGCTCAATGGATATCCAATCCAACCCACTACTAAAGCTCTGTAAATAACAATCATTTATAACAGTCATGCAAACCAGTGCAGTACTGTATTTCAATCACCGTGTTGCGAGAGTGACCATTGCGCTAAATCATACAAGCAGCAAATCCCAAGGCCACTGCTGGTAACAATGTACAAAGTGCTCCACAATACTTCCACTCTGTGCTTGTCTGTTTCCTTCCTAATGTGATACAAGCCACCCACATCTGTGAGAAACCTCCCTAATTCATGATAACTCCCCAAGAATGATAGCCCTTTGTTTTTATAGTGGGTCAAAATGCACTTTATAATCTCCCAAGGCAGTCTCCTCCATATACGGATCCTTCAGCTGTACCTGAACGGTGTTACCACATAGAGCATGGGAAGGACAAGAGGGGGTGCCATAGTGTAAAATCATTTACTGTAATCAATAAAAAAGAATGTATTCCTGAATATGGGCCTCTCGACACTCACAAACTAGTCAATGGGGTTTTTTTTTTTTTTTTTTTACCTTAATGCATTAAAGTGGTTCTAAAAAGGTAGAAGTTTTCTTGTTACCTCAACCACTTCCCACCCGCAGTATATCATTTGACGTCCTTGACTTTCAGTGGGGATAACGCCAGATGAAGAGCATAGAGATTTCCAGTGACCAGATGGTAACCAGTCATCTCTATGACCGTCGGAGGCTCGGGTGTGACGTCAACAAAGTGGCGATCTCGGCGGAAACTCATCAGATCTGTCATTTTTTTGATCTGATGCCTTCCAGCCTGGAGGAGAGATGTGGGGTCTTATAGACCCCACATCTCTCCATGAAGAGGACCTTTCACACACCATTTTTTATTACAAGGGATGTTTACATTTCTTGTACCGTAATAGGAATAAAAGTGATTTAAAAAAAAAAAAAAAAATTACAATATAAAAAAAAAAAAAAAAAAATTTTTTTTTAAAGCGCCCCTGCCCCCGTGTGCTCGTGCACAGAAGCGAACGCATATGTATGTAAATGCTGTTCATACCACACGTGAGAAATCGCCGCGTGCGTTTGAGCGAGAGCAACAATTCTCGCACGAGACCTCCTCTAACTCTAAACATTTAACCTGTAAAAAATGTTTAAAGCGTCGCCTATGGAGATTTTTTTGGTACCCAAGTTTGGCGTCATTCCACGAGTGTGCGCAATTTTAAATCGTGACATGTGGGGTACTCAGCGTAACATCTTTCACATTATACAAAAAAAAAATGGGCTAACTTTACTGTTTTGTTATTTTTCAATTTATGAAACTTTTTTTTTTAACGCGTTTGAAAAATTGTTGCGCAAATACCGTGTCACATAAAAAAGTTGCAACGACCGTCATTTTATTCCCTAAGGTGTCTGCTAAAGAAATATATGTTTGGGGGTTCTGAGTAATTTTCTAGCAAAAAAATGATGTTTTTTACATGTAGGAGAGGTTAAAGTGGTTGTAAACCCTGTACTACCACATCTACCTACAGGCAAGCCTATAATAAGGTTTACCTGTAGGTACCGTGAATATCTCCTAAACGTACACAGTTTAGGTGATATTCACTGTATCCGCACGTGCCGACTGAAGAAATGGCCCGCTCATACCATTTCTTTAGTAGCTGTGCCGTGACCGGCGGCTCCAACGCATATGCGCAGGAGTGACGACATCGCAGCTCCGTCCAATCACAGCGCCGGAGCCCACCAACCCGGAAATAACTGGGGGCTGCAACAGCTTCCATCTAAGGTAAGTATTTCATAATGAGCTAGTATGCGATGCTCATACTAGCTCATTATGCCTTGGTCTTGCATGTTTTTATTTGGGGTTTTTTTTTTTTTTTTAGCGTTTACAGTTACTTTAATGCAGTCTGTGCATTAAGGTAAAAAAAAATAAAAAAAATAAAAAAAAAAAACAAAAAAAAAAAACTTCCAGGTTTAGCTCTCCCTCCAGCCCACCCCCTTATACTTACAGTGCCTTAAAAAGTTACCCCTTGAAATTTTTCACAATTTGTCAGGTTACAACCAAAAACATAAATGTATTCTACTGGGGATTTTATGTGATATACCAAAACAAAGAGGCACATAATTGTGGAAGGAAAATGATAAATGGTTTTCATTTTTTTTTACAAATAAATATCTAAAAAGTGTGACGTGAATTTGTATTCAGCCCCCTTTACTCGAATACCCCTAACCGAAATCTAGTGGAACCAATTGCCTTCAGAAGTCACCCAATTAGTAAATAAGAGTCCTCATGTGTGTATTTTAATCTCAGTATACATACAGCTGTTCTGTAAAGCCCTCAGAGGTTTGTTAGAGAACTTTAGTGAACAAACAGCATCATGAATGCAAGGAACAACCCAGACAGGTCAGGGATAAAGTTGTGGAGAAGTTTAAAGCAGGGTTAGGTTATGAAAAACAACTCGCAGAGCACTGCTCAATCCATCATCCGAAAATGGAAAGGAAGAAAGCCATTGTTGAAAGAAAACCATAAGAAGTCCCGTTTGCAGTTTACGAGAAGCCATGTGGGGGACACAGCAAAAAAATGTAGAAGAAGGTGCTCTGGTCAGAGGAGACCAAAATCGAACCTTGTGGCCTAAAAGCAAAAACGCTATGTGTGGCAAAAAAAAAAAAAAAACTAATGCTGCACATCACCCTAAACACACCATCCCAATCATGAAACATGGTGGTGCCAGCATCATGTTGTGGGGATGCTTTTCTTCAGCAGGGGCAGGGAAGCTGGTCAGAGTTGATGGGAAGATGGATGGAGCCAAATACAGGAAATCTTAGACGAAAACCTGTTAGACTCTGCAAAAGACTTGAGACTGGGGTGGAGGTTCACCTTCCAGCAGGACAATGACCCTAAACATACAGCCAGAGCTACAAAGCATATTCATGTGTTATGACCCAAAGTTCAGCCCTAAATCCAATTGAGAATCCGTGCCAAGACAAGGATATTGCTGTTCACAGACACTCTTCATCCAATCTGACAGAGCTTGCGCTATTTTACAAAGAAGAATGGGCAAAAATCTCACTCTTTAGATGTGCAAAGCTCTGAGACATACCCAAAAAACTTTCAGCTATAATTGCAGCAAAAGGTGGTTCTACAAAGTATTGGCTCAGGGGGGCTAGCTAAATACAAATGCCACACTTTTCAGATATTTGTAACAAAAGTGTTGAAAACCATTTATCATTTTCCTTCCACCTCATTTATGTGCCACTTTGTGTTGGTCTATTCCAAAAAAATACATGTTTTTTTATATATGTTTTTGGTTGTAACACGACAAAATGTGGAAGATTTCAAAGGGTATGAATACATTTTAAAGGCACTGTACCTGAGTGCCCCCATATCAAGCGACCTGCTATGGGGGCATAGCCAGAAGCACCAGCAGGGGGACCAAGAGGAGGATCGGGGCTGCTTTGCGCAAAACCACTGCACACAGTAGAGAAGTACGACAGGTTTGTTATTTAGAAAAAAGCCTTTACAAAATCACTGTCCAATCACGGCCGATCATGATGTAAACAGGAAGAGACATTGATCGGCTTTTCCTCACTCGCGTCTGACAGACAGGAGTAGGAGAGCCGATCGGCTGCTCTCCTGACAGGGGGGGGGGGGTGTCTGTGCTGATTGTTTATCAGCGCAGCCCCCCCCCTCGGATGCCCACCCAGGACCACCAGGGATGGCCACCACACTGGACCATCAGGTATGTCACCCTAGACCGACGCTGGCCCATTGTTTTCAATGGGCAGGGGTGCTCCTACAGCGCTGCAAAGATGCGCCTTGCAGGACTTTGACTGTCCTGCAAGCGCACTGCTCCAGTGTGAAAGCCCTCGGGCTTTCACACTGGAGAGACAGGTGAGGCTCTTTACAGGTGCTATGCAGGCGCTATTTTTAGCACTGTAGCACCTGTAAAGCATCTCAGTGTGAAAGTAGCCTTAAAGAGCACCTGTCATTTCAGATCCATCATGGCAGCACCTGTTAGTGGACATCCACTCACCTGCTGCCACCTCGTCACTCACCATGTTGTGTCACTGCTGCATCACCAGCAGGTCAGAGGAGGAGCCACTGCGAGATAGATATGACAGTTGCTCTTTAAAAAGGATTTAAATGGAGTTGACTTAAATCAAATCCACCCTGACTGTCACAAATGATTTACCTGTAGGTGTGCTTCTAAATTTCCACAGAAAATACAAGGCGGGCAGGAAAACTTCAAGAAAAGTCATCTGCATTTTTAGAAAGAGAGGTCAGCAATTCTTACATGAAAGGTTTCCTTTGACCTTCTTATGTCTAGAAGGGTCCCTGTACCTGTATACATTTTTCAGGTCAGTGACTCAAAGTTGTGGAATGGCTGAGCAACTAGCATTTTCAAAAGGTCAGCAATGTCAGCTCCAAAGTTTCTTTTAGGAAAGGTTTACATTGAAAGCGGTTTAGTCCTCTTTCAATAGCCTGATGTAAAGTCCATGATCTGAAATATAGAGGATCATAAAGAACAGCTGTGAACTCTGTCTACTTTGTGGTTAATGCTGACATTTTGGATGGTCACCTCCTGGGCTAACCCATCATTGTAAATCTTTCCCCCTTCTGGCAACACCAATATTATGAATACAGTAGGATTGATAAACAAACTCCCAATTAGAACATACAGGCATGGCCAAAAATATTAGCACCCCTGCATTTCTGTCAGATAATGCACCACTTCGCCCAGAAAATTGTTGCAATTACAAATGGTTTAGGCATTCTCATGTTTATTTCTTTTGTTTGTATTGGTATGGCACAAAAATGTGAAACAAAAAGCCAAATCTGACACATTCCACAGAAAACTCCAAAAATTAACTGGACAAAATCATTGGCACCCTCAATGTAATATTTGGTAGCACACCCCTTGGAAAAAATAACCAAAATTAAATCGCTTCCTGTAACCATCAATGAGTTTTACACCTCTCGCCTAGAGATTTCGCCAACTGCCAGAGGTCTCTCAGACTGCAAGGGTTCCTTTTCCCAACTGCTGTTTAGAGATCTCGCCACAAATGCTCTATGGAATTTAGATCTGGACTCATAGCTGGCCAGTTCAGTACTCTCCAGCGATTGGTCTTAAAACATTTCTGGGTGCTTTTTGATGTGTACTTTGGGTCGTTGTCCTGCTGTAAGACCCATGACCTCTGATGGAGACCCAACTTTCTGACACTGGGCCCTACTACATTGCACCCCAAAAAAAAGCCTTCAGATTTCATAATGCCATACACAGTGTCAAGATATCCAGTGCCTGAAACAGCAAAGCAACCCCCAAAACATCAGTGAACCTCCACCATGTTTGACTGTAGGGACTGATTTTCTTTAAAGGCTTAATTTCTTTTTCTGAAAACTGTAGAATGGCGGGCTTTACCAAAAAGCTGTAATTTTGTATGTCTGTCCACGGCACATTCTCCCAAAAGGATTTAGGCTTTCTCAGGTATATTTTGGCAAACTCTAATCTGGCTTTTTGATGTTTATGTGTCAGCAGTGGGGTCCTCTCCTGGGTCTCCTACCATTACACCCCTTTTCATTCAGATGGCAACATATAGTACGAGCTGACACAGTTGTACCCTGTGCCTGAAGATCATTTTTTAATTTGTCTGGAAGTTGACGGAGGTTCTTTACCCGCCATTCGAACAATGCTTCGCTGCAATCTTTGATTAATTTTTCTATTTCCTCCACGTTGATTAGCTACAGTGCCATGGGCTGTAAAGTTCTTGACAATGTTGCGTACAGTGAACACAGGGACATTAAGATCTCTGGAGATGGATGTGTAACCTTGAGATTGTCCATGCATTTCCCCAATTTTTGTTCTCAAATCCTCAGACAATTCTTTGCTGCTCTTTCTCTCTCTCCTCCACGCTCTGTGTTGCACACAGAGACACACAACAAAAGGTTGAGTCAATATTTCTATATTGTCAGAACCTGTTAACTGATGTAGGCGAGTTTAAAATTACAAATTACAGGAGCATCACAAACTTGGAATGAAATTATTTCTTACAATTTCGAGAAGGTGCCAATCATTCTGTCAAGTCCATTTTTGGCGTTTTGCGTGAAATGTGTCAGATTTGGCTTTTTGTTAATCCAAATTTTTGGTCATACCAATACAAACAAAAGAAATAAACATGAGAATGTCTAAACACTTGTAATTGCAACAATTTTCTGGGCAAATTGGTGCATTATCTGACAGGAAAGCAGGGGTGTCAGTATTTTTGGCCAGGACCAAGTACAGCCTATTCTGTTTTACATAATATATGTGAAAATGAACTGTATTCCAGAAACCTTGCTGTTCTTTTGCATTCTTCTTTTAAATCTCCTTTATAAAATCAGAAATATACCTCACCAATGGCTAATCTGTTTTGAATCATCTGGGCCAACACAATTCTCACAAATGCCAACAGTGTTAGTGATATCAACTTACTAGCACAAACTGTATTTAGACCAATTCAAAAAACATAGTAAGTAATGTCTAGAAAGTAAGATTCGGGATACGGATTGGATGTGTCTGAATTTATGTGGAAATTGCTTGGGAAAAAAAAAAAAAAAAAATTCCCATAGGAACAACAAAAAAACAGTGACAGAAAGTAAACCAAAAATTATAAAATGAAAACTTTGTAGTGAATGGTCCACTTAAAGTGTTTGTTAACTTAAACATATAAATCACTGGTAGCCCCTCTATTAGAGTTAGGCAAACCACACTGTAGAAGTCTTATCAAAATTAGGCATGTAAATACCTTTTTGGAACGATCTTCAGGCCAGTCCCGTGACTCGCAGCCGCTTTACATCTCCGATATGTGGCTACTGCAGGAGGGGCCGAGATCTCCCTCAGACGTCAGCCGGGGAGGTCACATGGCCACTCAGCCCCTCCTGCAGTAGCCCTGGAAACCGGCCGAGAGTCATGTGAGTGGCCTGAAGAAGACTGCCGTAAAAAGATATTTACATGCCTCATTTTTATAAAAGATTTATACAGCGTGCTATGCCTATCTATAATAGAGGGGCTAGCAGTGACCAATTTACATTTTTGTATTTTTAATAATAGTGGCGGGGGGGGGGGGTGTTGAAGCAGGGCGTAGACAGAGCAGGGAGCTGACAGGGAGATGGGGGTAAGGGGGAGAGGGCAGAGCAGGGCTGCGGAAGGACTACGCTGACCACGGTGGTAAGGGCTCAGCAGCCAATTAGCGTTGTTGATGCAGAGAGGGGGATACAGGAAGTTGCCGGTTCAGCCAGGTTTTTTACCTTCTAAAGAGGAGCAGATTACACAGCACAAGCACTGTGCTGTTTAATCTGCTTTAAGGGACCAGGATCTCTATTTTTTGGGGGTTAACAAACACTTTAATGTATATAAAAGAACAAACAGTATACAGTTCATGTTATGCAAGTTTTATACACACACTCTTCATCTCTTGCACTCTGTTTGGAGTACCTGGAAGATCCTCTGCTTCCCGAACAACAATATGTGCATTTAGCTCCTGAAGACTGTTATGCAATTCCTCTAGCTTTTTATTTGACTTCTTTAAAATATTGTCCACGTAAGCCAAGTTTTTTTTATCTGTAGTAACCTTTCTGAGGTTTTCGGCACCTTCTTTGATTTTAAGTTCTTTTCTTATTTCGCGCTTGATCTGATCCTTAATTTCATCCAAGTTTGGCTGTGACATGGGGTCCGAAAAGTCTATTTTCTGATTAATACCCATTGGTTCGGGAGCAATGTGGGTTCTGTCCTGTGGGGGAATAAAATAAAACAAGTCAACCAACTTTACTACAAAAGCAAACCTAACAGTTCCTCCAACTCCTTATACAGATTACATTCATTAAAAGGCAATTCCATGTACATCAGGAGATGGAAAATACTCCAAAAGCCAAATGCAAACACAAGGAAGGCCCAAGTTCTAGACTCATAAAAGCGAAGGGCATTTTCTGACACAAAGCATCTTTTTCCGGTAAGAGGGAGACAAGCGCTTTGGTGTTCCAAAAGACACCTTTCCTCTAATCCCAGGTATCAGAGGATGGGCCAACATGTATGTATGCATGTATGTTTCATAAGACAATCTAAGATTACAGAAATCATTTGAACACTTAATACTTCATGCTTGAAGCCAACATTGAGAAGTTAAGGCGATCGTCCTTTATGGATTTCTCCATTTAGGTAGGTAGGTGGTGGTTGGTTATTTAGAGCACAATCAGTAATACACTTCCAATCTGTCAAATTGCTAATTTTCTTTTGAAAACAGCTGTCCCACCGTAACTTTACTCACCCACAGATGCAGTATGAGAAAGGAAAGAAAAAGGCAAAGCTTATTTCAAGTTGATAGCTACTAGGGATGCATCGATACTAGTATTGGTACTGATACCAAGCACTTGCACGAGTATCGGTACTTGTGCAAATGCTCCGATACCTGCTGTATCGGACCAGGCATCCTCAAGCTCAGCAGGGAGGGCCGGGCAGCCTCACAGATGATCGGTGCGGCGGTGGGGGCAGTTACAAGCATATGTATAGTAGAGCTGCACGATTCTGGCTAAAATGAGAATCACGATTTTTTTGCTTAGAAGATAGATCCCGATTCTCGCGGCGTAACATCATCTTTCACAGTAAAACAAACAAAAAAAAAAAATTGGGCTAACTTTACTGTTTTTTTTTTTTTCAATGAAGTGCATTTTTCCCAAAAAATTGCGTTTCAAAGACCGCTGGGCAAATACAGTGTGACATAACATATTGCAGCAATTGACATTTTATTCCCTAGGGTCTCTGCTAAAATAATCTTTCGAGGTTCCAAGTAATTTTCTAGCAAAAAACATTGATTTTAACTTAATAAACAAATGTCAGAAAAAGATTTAGACTTTAAAGTGGTTAAACTTTCTGCATTTACAAGTTGTTTAAAAACTTGGCAGACTGACTGGATTTTTTTTTTCACACAGAAGTTTACCCCTTTGATCTAAGAAGCAAGAGTTAGTTACAATGTTTCATGTTAAAAACTTGGCGGACTGCCCAGATGTTTTCTTTTGACATATACAGAAAAAAGTGCAGCACAGTTCTTTTGACAGCTAAGTGAGCAGATAAGTCTCTCCGCTTGTTACATGAAAGAATCAGAAAACTCTGTAATAGAGATTGTCAGGGGGGTTAAATCGAGATAACGATTTTTTAATGATTAATTGTGCAGCTCTAATGTATAGACGTTCTGACAGCCACTTCTCTCCCTGCTGTGGCAGTCAGCTGCGGCAGGCAGAGAGTCAGTGGTAGGAGGGGTCCTTCTCCCTCACTCCGGTGTCATGCTCCCACTCTCCGGCTCCTCCTCCGGTCCCCCTCCCCCTGTCCCAGATGTCAGGATGGAGCGTGAAGGACGGAGCCGGTAATCTCATTTACCGGCTCCTTGCTTCCTCTAATGAAATCACTGACTCTGTCCATTCATAACTGAAACATCGTAAACTGTGTTTACGATGCTTCAGTTCATGAATGGCGAAGAGCTTCTGCCTCCTCTCCATTCATTTTCAGAGAAAGGGACTGGGGATTCTGTGCCCTCAGTTCCTTTTCCCTGTCTCACAGGGGAGATGTCAGGGGTCTGCTTAGACCCCCAATATCTCCCCAAAGCCCCCCCCCCAACAGGGCTGAAATATGGTAGATAGATAGAGAGTTGTAATAAATATTTAAAAGGTCAAAATGTAAAAAAAATAAAATAAATCACCTACACCATCCACTCCCTCTCCTCCCTCCAACAAGTAAGCATTGTAAAAAAAAAATGTAAAAAAATGTATATTAATATATATATATATATATATATATATATATATATATATATATATTAACAGTTTATGTAGCGCTTTACAATTTGAGGGTAGACAGTACAAATACAATACACTTTGATACAGTAGGAATTAGAGGGCCCTGCTCCTTAGAGCTTACAATCTAAGAGGGAAGGTCAAGAGCTACGATAGATAGATAGATAGATAGATAGATAGATAGATAGATAGATAGATAGATAGATAGATAGATAGATAGATAGATAGATAGATAGATAGGATAGATAGGATAGATAGGATAGATAGGATAGATAGACAAAATAAAACTGACAGTCCATGCCTTGTCAGTGCTCATCAAGATGCTATGCAAATTGGATGCGGAAAACCCCCCCGCATCCAATTCGCATAGGTGTCAACCCAGCCTCAAATTGGTTAATGTATGGTCTGCCTTAAACATCTTGGTTACAAAAGGAAGTTATTAAAAAAAAAAAAAAAAAATATGTAACCTGCACCTAGATAATTCTGGAGATTGCGGTCTTTGATCTCTACTCCTTCAAAATGCTGGTTGTAATGCTAATCTCCCCACTGTCAGTATACAATGGCTCTGCAAGAGGGATTCCCTCATCTACACATTTGAGGTAGATTCATCGATTAATTTTTATGCTGGTTGAACAAAAAAAAATGAATCGTGTATGGGCCTACCTTAGCTTCATTTCTTTGGGACATCGACTTGGGTCAATTATGGAAGTCAGAAGCTCTAACCTGCAGTCTTGCTCTGGCTTAGTGAAAGCATTGCTGTGCTCTACATACCGTTTTCTTTTTTTGCTCTTTCGCATTAAAGGAAGTCGGCATTAGCAGCCTCTGTAGTTATCTAGTGCAAGGTTTAATTTAATTCCAACTAGAGAATCTATCTCCCCACTGTTAAAGTGGTAAAGTCCACTGTCATTTCTCTCTTTTGGGGGCCCCCAGGTGGGTTATACCATAAATATGCTAGTATACACAGTATATTTGCACATTATGACAGACATGCCCGTCAAACCGAGCTCCAGTGCTGCACTGTAAAGGAGGCGGCGGGTCCCGGGTGCTTCTATCTTTACCCGGTCTTCAGTGCATGCCCAACACAGTGTACACGAAGGCTGGCGGACAGGAGGCAGCATTTGACAGAAGAGACCGATTAGTCTCTTCTGTCATAAATATCCTGTTTTGTCAGCATTTTTATTTATTTCTTCCTTTTTTTAAAAACAAAGCTTACTACCACTTTAAAACAATCTGAGCCAGTGTGTATAGGTACCTATTGGGATTGCACCGTCCATGAAAAAAAAAAAAAGTCTCAGCTTTTAGTACTACTTTAAAATAAAATATTTATATCTCCCTTCATATAGCTTCATGTCTGACTCCTAGTTAAAATGCTCATATCTTACTTCTGGGTGTATTTATTATTATATACAGTATACAGTGCTGTGAAAAAGTACTTGCCCCCTTCCTGATTTCTTCTTTTTTCGCATATTTCTCACACTTTAATGATTCAGATGAAACAAATTTTAATACAGAAAGATAACCCGAGTAAATGCAAGATGCAGTTTTTAAAATTATTATTTAATTTATTAAGGGAAAGAAGCTGTTTAAACTTGCCTGGCCCTGTGTGAAAAAGTAATTACCCCCTCCCATGCTGAATCATGAATGAACTGAATAACCACAATTTTTTGTAAAGCGGTGTTAAATTTCACTTGCCACACCCAGGCCCGATTACTGCCAGACCTGTTGAATCAAGAAATCACATAAACAGAAGCTGTCTGACAAAGTTAAAGCGGGGTTCCACCCAAATTTTGAACATTATCTCTATGCATTCTCTTCCTTGCCTAGATGCTGACATGCTGTGTAAAAAAAGTTTAAATCGCCGTAATTACCTTTTTTTTTTCTAATCTTCTTAGCACTTCCTGGTTTTCCTCCCATGGGAGTAGGTGTGTTTCTAGCCTCTCCCAGACCTCCCACAGTCCCCTGGGAGCTAGTCTCAGGCTTCCCAGCATGCATTGTGCAACAGCATCATCACAACATCTCGGTAAATGCTGGGAGCACAGCATTCACTGCATCCAGGAAATACATGCTTGTGGGCTTCAAATGCCCACAATGAAGATGGAAACCGCCTTCAGTGAATTTTATAAGTTATTCTTTACATCGAAATCGGACACAGGCGGACTTATTACACAGAACATGTGAGTAGATAATCATGAGAAGAAAAGTTTGTGAATGAACTCCAAAAAAAAAAAAAAAAACGATAGATAGGTGGACCCCCGCTTTAAGCATGCGAAGGCTTAACGTACAAGTGACGTTTTTACAACCTCTCCTGAACGATTTAACTTGACAGATAGTAACCCACGTTTAAAACGTCCATTTCGCCGTGTTTACATGCTGCGTTAAGAAGCTTTTTTCTTCTTTTTTTCAAAATAGCCAAAAATAAATGGCTGTGAACGAAACGCGGCTAAGTGCGAGTTTCCGTGTTTAGAAGAGTTTGGCGCTTGAAATGCCTCTAAACTTAGCATCTAAACTCATTTTTTTGCTTTCCAAAAAAGGCCTCTAAACTCAAACTACATGTACTGATAAGATAACAGAGGAGAGTTCAGGAGCATTTGAAAAAAAAATGCTCAACTGCTCCTAAATGTCCATTTAGCAGAGGCAGTGTACATGAGGCCTAACAGATTACAAAAAGCCACATATCATGCCACAATCTAAAAAAAATTCACAACAGATTAGAAACAAAGTAATGTACATGTATCGGTCTAGAAAGGGTTTCAAAGCCATTTCTAAGGCTTTGGAGCTCTAGTGAACCACGGGAAGAGCCATTATCCACAAATGGAGATAACCTGGAACAGTGGTGAACCTTCCCAGGAGTGGGTGGCCTAAAAAAAATTACTCCAAGAGCTTGACAATGACTGATCCAGGAGGTCATAAAAGAACCCAGAACATCTAAAGAACTGCAGGCATCACTTGACTCAGGTAAGATCAGTGTTCATGATTCAACAATAAGACAGAGACTAGGCAAAAATGGCATACATGGGGAGAGTTCCAAGGCCAAAGCCACCGCTGACCAAAAAGAAAACAAAGCATCATCTCACATTTACCAAACATCTTGATTAACCCCAAAACTTTAAGCAAATATTCTGTGGACCGATAAGACAAAAATGTGACTTTTTGGAAGGTGTGCGTCCCGTTACATGTGGCATAAAACTAATACAGCATTTCATAACAAGAACATCATGCCAACAGTCAGACATGGTGGTGGGCCAATATTGCTCCACAGCCATGTGAAAGACTCATTGCCAGTTATCGCAAATGCTTGATTGCAGTTGTTTCCCCCAAGGGTGGCATAACCAGTTATTAGGTTTAGGGGGAAATTACTTTTTCACATAAAGCCAGGCAGGTTTAGACAGCTTTTTTGCCTTAAAAGAGGAAGTAAACCCTGATGGGTTTTACTTCCTCTTTTGCTCGCTGCAAAGCCTGCAAATGAAAAGCATAGCATACTAGCCCATTATGTGCCACTTACCTGCAAAAAAATCCAGCGATGTCCCGTACAGGCAGCGTCTATCTTCTGGCCCCTCTTCCTTCCGGGCCGCAGACTCCGGCTCTGTGATTCGCCGGAGCCGTGACACGTCACTCCCGCGCATGCGCACGGGAGCCGCGATTAACGGCACAGGCTAGGGAAGAAACGGCACTTCTTTTAGTTTCTTCCCCGCGCATGCACTGCAGAAACGGTTTAAAAACAAACTACATAGGTGGGAACCGAGCTTTTTGCTGGCCATACACGTATTTATTTTTGAACGAGAATATTCATACAAAAAAATCTTTGTACATTCACTGAATAAAAGAATGTCATTTGAAAATTTAATTTGCTTTTAACATTGTTTTAAAATGAATGTAATTTCTGAATGAAAATCACATACACTGTCTGAAAATTCCTTTGACCAAGAAGTTTCCTATTCTACTACTTCAAATTTTCCCATCACTGTGGTCGAAAATGAACGTTGATTTGACAGCGCTTACGATTAGAAAATTGAACGAACGTTCCTAAAATTACATTTTTTTTTTTTAAGGAAGACATTGTTTTTGTATGGCCAGCATATGTTAAAGTTCTGTCTTAAAATTAGCAAAACAGTCCAATTTATTTTTTCTTTAAATAAAAAATTTGATCTGAGTCCGATGATATTTACCAGATTCAACCTCTAATAGCACATATACAGTATATCTCTTCTGTCTGTTATTCTCAGAGTGGATTAGAGATTTTGCTCCCCAACCATATAAATGGTAATTTAGATTCATCACTGCAAGATATTTAAGAATAAATTGCCTTTTTTTTAACTTTAAATATTAACTAAATCATACAAAACACACTTTAAGGTTATTATCCGATAAATCAAAACAATAAATTGGCCAACTAATCGATTATGAAAATGTTAGTTAGTTGTAACCCAAGTCAAATTGCATGACAAGTCCCACCGGTGTGACCGGGGGCTTATGATGGGGTCTTTTTAAAATGATCTATATTATCATTTCAGGATTGGCAGCTCTGCATCAATTGTGGACCAGCCCTACAGTGTCTGGGAGGTGATGCGTTTGCTTACTTTATGAGGTTTGTGCGTCATACAGTAACTGGATTTGGTACTCGTTTGGACCTTTACATTTAGTGTTTGTTTCTTTTTTTTTTTACACTGTTTTAAATTTTTGGATGTTGATCACTATAATTGCTGCCACAAGGAATGTAAACATCCCTTGCGACAGCAATATGCAAGTGACAGGTACTCTACTCTTTATAGAGAGATCTATAATACCCCAAACCCCCCCTCCTCTGCACTTAAAAGCATTTGATCACACCAAGATCAGCGAGATCAAATGCTTTTGATTACATCCAGGTAACCCGGACATCATGTGACTATTGCTTCTGAGTTACTATATCATAGAGCTCAACAAAGCCGTTCGGGTCTTTGCTGGGCTCTATGAGTAACCGGCAGGAGTGCCTGTGGGATGGGAAATCCTGGTACAGACACAGAAGGCATTGGGACAGGGGACTTCCCTTCCAGCTGCTTGTTAGAGCAATCCAGTGGCTAGTTAGCCACTAGGCTTGCTTTTACAAGAGAGCCAACCGCCAGCTCTGAAAAGAAAAAAAAAAATCCTACCGGGATGATGTCTGCAGCTGCAGGCATCATCCAGTTATAATCACTTGAAGTCTAGCGACGTACAGGTAGGTCGCAGGTTGGCAAGTGGTTAAAGCAATGTTAAACCCAAAAGCAAAACATATTGCAGCTTATCAGTTCTTAGCTGTGAAGGCTACATTCCTTTTTTGTTTAGGTTTTCTTTCTACTATTTTCAGCTGGTGATCCAGCCGATGAGTCTGTTTTTTAAAACAATTTCTTGCAGATGTATCAGTTTACAGAGATTAGACAAAATTTACCAATAAAATCTTTTATTTATGTAAAACCTTTATCCTAAAAAAGGAAGAAAAAAAAAAAAAACCAAAAAAAAAACCTGTCTGCTGGAACTAATCATGTGTGAGCCGGAGTTTAGCTTTAATTTGTTAGTCTGTGTTACTACTGTGTTTTCCTGAAAATAAGCCTGGGTCTTATATTAATATTAACAAAAGACCTAGTAAGGCTTATTATCAGGGTAGGGCTTGTCATGTGCTGTCTCCTCTCCCCCTCTCCCTCCCTGCCTGTCAGTAATCCCCAATGGCACTGAAGAAAGCGCTTGTAAAATCCTACAATGCACTGTATTACAGTATTATATAATGTAAACTGTGCATGTTTCTGTAATCTGTGATAAATACAGTCTTATAGCAATGCTCTGCGCCTCCGTGACCCGCCGGACCTCTTCTCCGCTCTGAGCACCGCAGAGGAGGGGGCAGAGATCCCCAGCTCACAGCTGCGAGAAGAGGAGGAGAGCAGTGGGAGGTTAGCCGAGCGCTGCTATAAGACCCCTTTCATGCTGAAGGTGCTTTACAGAGGTATTTTAGCATTAAAATAGTGAGTGTAAACTGCCTCCCCAGTGTGAAAACCCGAGTGCTTTCACACTGGGGTAATGCGCTTGCAGTACCGGGGGGGGGGGGGGGGGGCGGGGGGGAGTCCTGCAAGCAGCGTCTTTGGGGCGGTGCGGAAGTGGTGTCCAAACAGCCCCTGCCATTGAAATCAATGGACAGCTGCACTTTTCAGGCGCTTTTAACCCCTTGTTAACCCTTTCTTTGGGGTTAAAAGCTCCCCATTCCACCTGCACAACACCGCTAAAAAGAGTGGCGCAACACCGCTAACATACAGAAACATACACAGTTTACATTATATAATACTGTGCATTCTAGGATATTACAATCACTTAAACTAGGGCTTATTTTGGGGGTAGGGCTTATATTCAGGGAAACACGGTAGTACATCAAACACTCCTCTCCACCCGTACTGATAATGCTGTCCGAAGGTGCCCCGTTCACCTTCATCCAGAGTGGGGGCACTACAGGAGGTGCATTACTGGTCACATCACTAGGTGAAAACAGAGCCTAAAAAAGAAAAATGAATGCAGCCACTACATCTAATGATTGGTAAGCTGCAATATACTACATTTTTGCATTTGGGTTCAACACTGCTTTAAGACCCGGCATAAACCCAATCAATACATAGTACACATTTTTCCCCCATAAACAGAACTATAACATAGTACAAATACTGAAAGTTTAAAATGGGCACATATGGCTATTACACTGACAGCAGCTAAAGCCTAACTATACATGTAAGTGGGATGATCTAAAAGGAAACCAGTCAGGCAAACATTGATGAGCTCCTGTTTTTGAAAAAATGAATTACTGTTAGGTAATAGGGGGGGGGGGGGGGGTTTCTTTTTGGTATGATTGAACAGAGGATGGATGGGAAATAGACTAATTTAAAGCCCTTATGCGGGCGAAAAAAAAAAAAAATGAAATGGTTGTCCAATGCAGTGGGGCTGTGCTTGGGCAGTTGACCCGTGCAGTGCAGGCACAGCCCCACTGCATGGGAAAACTTTGGAGTTGGGCTTTAAGGCTTGTGTGCAGGTCCATTTTAATTCTACAGCATACTTGAATGCCATTAAAACATCAAACTCCATGTTGCTGCCTTACCACATTTACAAATTGCACACTAAAAATATCAAGGGTGTATAATCACTTTAAAGCTAGCTCTATGGCGTCATCAAATGCCACCCAACACCGCAAGCTGAAAAGCAGGAGGAGCTGAGGCTTTTATACACACTATATATTTGAGTTTTGTTTAATTTGTCTCAACAGATTATGTACAGAGCAAACTAAAAATATCTGCGCCTGGGAATAATCAGCCAAGTGCCCAGGCAGCATACAGCTAATCCCACATACACTAGTGAAGGAATAAGTCTAAAAGCTCCATACACATAATGAGAATATCCGAAGAATTATCCTTTTTTGCATGCTAGTCTCATATCGAAAATGAAGGGTTACTACAGTTACGAAAATCCTCGTATGCCAGAATACAACTTCAGAAGGGATGTAATATATTGTATTCTGTCATTTCTGAGCATGCGTGGTCTTGTTCTTCCAATTTTTTTTCAGACGAATACTTTACTGATTAACCACTTCAATACCGGGCACTTTTACCCCCTTCCTACCCCAGCCAATTTCCAGCATTGTTGCACTTTGTATGACAATTACGCGTTCATGCAACACGTATGATGTACCCGTATAAAATTTTTATTCACACAAATCAAGCTTTTAATTTGGTGGCATTTATTCCCCAATGGGTTTTTTAGATTTTCCTAAACAAACAAAAAATAAAAAAGGATGTTGAATTTTGAGGTGGGGGAAAAACACGCTTTTTTTTGGTTTCAGTTTAAAAATTTTGCAAATAAATTATCTTTCTTCATAAATTTAGGCCAAACTGTATTCTGCTACACTTCTTTGGTGGAAATACCCCAAATCAGTGTTTATTATTTAGTCCCTAAGAAAGGTATAGAGTTCACAGACTATGAAATAGAGTATACATATACACACAGTATCTCACACAAGTATACCCCTCACATTTTTGTAAATATTTATCTTTTTTTTCTTTTCTTCTTTTCCTGTGACAACACTGAAGAATTGACACTGCTACAACGGAAGGTAAAGGAGCGCAATGTCTCTAACATCCACCAGCTCCGTGATGTCATCAGTGAGGAGTGGAAGAGGACTCCAGTGGCAACCTGTGAAGCTCTGGTGAACTCCATGCCCAAGAGGGTTAAGGCAGTGCTGGAAAATAATGGTGGCCACACAAATTGACACTTTGGGCCCAATTTAGACATTTAAACTTAGGGGTGTACTCACTTTTGTTGCCAGCGGTTTAGACAATAATGGCTGTGTGTTGAGTTATTTTGAGGGGACAGCAAATTTACACTGTTATACAAGCTGTACACTCACTACTTTACATTGTAGCAAAGTGTCCTTTCTTCAGTGTTGTCACATGAAAAGATAATAAAATAATTTACAAAAAGGTTTTGTGAGATGCTGTATGTATGTATGTATGTAAGAGAGAGATCTCTCTCTCTCTCTCTCTCTCTCTCTCTCTCTCTCTCTCTCTCTCTCGAGAGAGAGAGAGAGAGAGAGAGAGAGAGAGAGAGAGAGAGAGAGAGAGAGAGAGAGAGAGAGAGAGAGAGAGAGAGAGAGAGAGAGAGAGAGGCTAAGCTTCTCTCCAATCCATGCACTCGGGGCTGGGACAAGAGGCGGACAGGAGAAGTGTCAGCGGCAGAGAGGAGGTGCAGACTCTCACCCATCCTTTTAGTGGAGAGCTCCTCTATAGAGTACCTGTAGCATGCCTGCAGTCTCTGGCCATCTCCTGTACCATGCCTGCAGTCTCTGGCCATCTCCTGTACCATGCCTGCAGTCACTTCTGCCTGTTGCCTCCTCCTTCACTCTAACAGATGTCACCTCTGACCTCGTATTTCCCAATAACCCTCCTATCCCCATCCTCTTCCCCCCAGCAAACACAGCCTTTTCCAGCCCAACTCTCCCACGCCACCCTCAACTACTTTGCCGTCACTTACCCTCTACTCCCACCCTGCCGTCACCCAACTCCCCAACACACACACCCCCCCCCCCCGGCACCTCCCAAACCACGCCTCTTCCTAGGTGATGGGTATCGGTGAGTACCTGCGAAAAAGTATCTGTACTCGTAGTTAAAAAAAAAAAAAAAATGGTATCAGTGCATCCCAAAAAAAAAAATAAAAAACGATTATATCTCTATCCACATTCATGTGCTGATGGCCTCTCATTTCATGAGGCCTGAAGATGTCAGGACAGTACAAATACCGCCAACTGACCACTTTTAGGAAAGTAGACAGTCAAAGGTATTTAGTAAGAGGCATGGTGAGGGACACTGGTGACTTTTGAAGTTGTAATTTGTCACAGTCATTTGGAAAATAAAAAATAATAATTCACAACTGATGTGGCAGTGATGAGGGACACTGATTGGTGACAGATTAACACGCTGTGACCAGAGCAATAGTGTTATCATATTAACACTACTACTCTGGTAAAGGGATCAGGATTTTTTTTTTTTTTTTTTTTTTAAACACACATTATGATTGCATATACCAATTAATGTAATTGGTATAAGCAAACATTTTTACTGAATGAAAATGGTTCATGCAGTGCCTTTTGTTGTGATTAGCTGTGATTGGTCAGAGTTAATTACATGGTACAGATGGGCTGTTACTGGCCCTGTCTGTACCATGTGATCACTGTGACCAATCACAGCTAGCAACACAATTGTATACAATGGATGGCATGAAATGAAGCCATCCATTGTTTACAATTGTCATGTAATCTGTTGTGATTGGTCACAGTGATCACATGACACTGGCAGGGGGCCGGTGCAGTGATCAGCAGGGTTATATCACGTCTTCCCACAACAGTGCTCCCGCTAGGCTGTCATTTTACTATAGGCCAGGAGGGAAGGTGGTAAAAATTGTACAATCTGGTATAGTACGAGAAAACACTTTGGGCTGGTTCACGCAACAAAAACGCACTCCAGATTTCTTTTAGCAGTTGTGCTGGACAATCACCTCACAAAAATGTGTGTGGGGCCAAATAAAAGCAAGCCTTACACATTAAAGTTTAAACTGCCAGTCAGATCCTACATAAGGCCAGTGCAAAAAAAGTGCTAGTCTCAAAATTAAACTGTTTGGAACGCTAAACACCCAACCCCATTAGCAATTTTTATGGAAATTAACAGATCTCCAAAATCATAACCAAAAAAAAAAAACTTACCTGAGCTTGCCCTGTTATAAGTAGTGTGAGCAAAATCAGCCCCACACGTCTACTCCTTTTGCAAGAAATCATAGGCAGCACTAAATGGGCATGATGAAGACCATGGCCCATAGTCCTCCTCTGCTTTCCCTACTGCAATCTTCGGGTCAAAAGTTTGGATTTACTTTCCTGAGTCACTTTCCTTTTGCTGTACCAAAGATCCCTTGGGCAGCCCATAGATATTTGTTTTTTGTTTAACCAGTGGGTTTGAGGAGAGAAAAAAAAAAAAAAAAAAGGAGGGCCTGATTTCCCCATGCACACATTCGAGGTGGATGGGGGAATGACTCCTCCTCACTGTCAGAACACAATAGCTGAGCAGACTTCCCTGCCGTCATAAAAGACTGAACAGCACTGCAGCATTTATCCGATAGGCTGGTTGTACATCGTAGATCAACTTCTGTTCAACCAGGGTCCCATATATAGAACAAAGTTCAGCCGATCCCTGCTGAACCAGGCAAATTCAATCCAAGTACAGCCAACTTCAGTTATGTTGCTAAGATACATAGCACTGCAACTAAAACAAAGCTATGTCTTGGTTATATGACATAGGCTTTGTGTCACAGTATTGGGAACTTACAACGTGTTACATGCATTTTAGCACAGGACACCATTTTCATCCCTCAAAAACCTGCAGTCTGCTACGGTTCGTCAGTGCAATTTTGCAAGACCATACCCCCAGAATAGCAACAACTTCAAAATCTACTTTCACTGCCTCTTATTAATAAGGCACTATTAAAAGGATTAGAGTGGGATAAAAAAACAAAACAAAAACACAAAACATAACATACTTACCTGCTTGCTGCAGCATCAGTTCAATGCTGCAATCTGTCCCATCCCTGCTACTTCTAAACCTGAGAATTAAACAATCATGTGACTGCTGATTGCTCAGTTCTTGCGTCCACCATATGCTCTGACCCTCCAGAGCTCACTGGAGTACCAGCCTGCCTTTGCTTAACCTCCTGCTTCTATCAGGTAGAGGAGGTGGCAGGATTTTTGTAATTTACAGTTTGCTCTACAATTTATGATGTTATCTCTCTTTATATTCTTTTGAATGACATGTTCTTTAAGTATACCTAAAAGGCAAAACTTTTTTTTTTCTTAGTTTTGAGTTTAGAGTACAGAGGGATTAGAACACCTGTCAGTTTTTATTGCTGTCTGTGCCTGTTATGGAGATTCACCCTCTCGACTTGTCCTGTTTACCATCATCATTGAAAGTGAAGAAAATTCCAAATTCTGGGTTGTCCCCAGAAATGTAATAGAGGGGAAATCTTCCAATGGGGAGATGAGTTCTAGTGACCTGTGGGTCCCCGAGGGATTCTCTTAATTTTCAGGGATTTCCTCTCAGTTTCTCTTTGGCTATGGGACAGGAAGTGGTGAAATCTCGGCAAAGGGACACAGATGACAAAAAAAAAAAAAAAAATCTGACTAGGGTTAGAAAATCTCGTATGCCACGTACACACGAGCGGAATTCCCGTCGGAAAAATCTTGGATGGTTTTTCCAACAGAATTCCGCTCAAGCTTGGTTTGCATACACACGGTCACACAAAAGTTCGCTGAACTTTCGACCGTCAAGAACGCGGTGATGGACAAACACTATGACGAGCCGAGAAAATAAAGTTCAATGCTTCCCAGCATGCGTCGAATTGTTTCCGAGCATGCATAGTAATTTTGCGTGTCGGAATTGGTACAGACGATCAGAATTTCAAATCGGAACTTTTTCCGACCGAAAAATTGAGAACATGCTCTCAATCTTTTGCTGGCTGGAATTGCGCCAGCAAAAGTCCGATGGAGCATACACACGGTCGCATTTTCGGACCAAAAGCTCTCATCGGACTTTTGCCGGCGGAATTTCCGCTTGTGTGTATGGGGCATATGGCTCCATTTACACTTGTGCGACTTGTCATGCAACTTTGGACATCAAGGTTGCATGCCAAATCATTCCCCACGTTTTCCAATGATACTCACTCATGCAGCAACTTCAAAGTAGTTCATGCACTAAAGGCCAATAAAGGAGGAACAATGGAGTAGGGTTTTGGCACTGGGCCCCAAGGTCTCGCTATCACCGTCACAGACCGTATCCCACCTATACCTGCTGCATAGGTCCTATTACACACCCGCAAGGCTGTTTCTGTTTGGGAAGAGACCGAATGCAGAATGCCAAAGATGTGGAGATGGGAGGGGCGATTTGGTGCATATGATCTGGTGATGTCCCAAACTGCATAGATACTGGCAGGGTATAATCAGGATAATCAATGGGGTGTTTGGAACGTCGCTAGGTACAGAGGCCAAGATATGCCTCTTGGGGTTAATAGAGGAGGAAGGGGTACGGAGCTCTGTTCAGACTGCAGTGACTAGATGCCTGTTCCAGGGAAGGTTGCTAATTGCACGTAAATGGCAGGAAAAAAAAACCCCAACAGTAGGGGAATGGGAGAAAGTGGTGAATGAAACGATTGATAAGGAGAAATACATATATAGGAAAAAAAGGAATTATAAGCAGTTTATTAAAATATGGAAACAGTGGTTAGAATTGGAATTAATTAGATAGGTGAATGTGAATGAGTATGAATGAAGTAGGTAAAAATGGTTGTTGTGGATAATATGGATGGGGGAGGGTAGGGAGTGGGCAGGGTTGATAAAAAGGGAAATATGGTTTGTTTTTCTGGAAATTGCGAGCCGTTGTTATTTTACTTCTGTTTTTCTTCCTTGTTGTTTATGCTAATCACCTCCACGGGTACTGTATATGGTTATGTAATGTGACTTCGTGTTTGGTAAACAAATGAAATTTCTTAATAAAAAGTATTTAATATTAAAGTAGTCCATGCACTACATTGGTCTGACTTTCATGCAATTTGAGAGCCATAGACTTTACTGTTAACCCTCAGAAGTTGCATAAAAGTCATACCTGAAGGTTATACAATGCAACTTGTGTGCAACAGTTGTCCATTATCACAGGGCAAAGCCAAAGTCGTAACAAAGTTGCAGCCATCCAAAGTTGCAGAAAAGTTGCACTCCAAAGTAAGCGCAACTTAGGTGTTGTACAAGTGTGAATGGAGCCTTACAGTGGACGTTCAGCGTAAAACCAAAATCTCCAAATCTACTCACAGCCACAATCGAAGATTAACCTATCTAGCCCTGTAAAGCAAAAATCGCTATACATACCTTTTCTGAAGCCAGTCCGGTCTCGAGTGGTGGAAGCTGCGTGCAGGAGACAGCTGACAATGACTGGGAAATGTCTGGGGAGGTGACATCACCTCTAGAGCTACTATGGGGGCTTCCGTTGTTGGCTGCCTCTTCTGCACCCGCCTACATAGAGAAGCCACCGCTGACAGCTCAGCATGGGACCGGACTCAAAAAGGTATGTATACAGATTTTTGCTATGCAGGGCTAGGTAGATCAGTCTCTGCTCCCCACTTTTGTATTATTGTCAGTGTTTACCCACTACCCACCTCCCAAGCCTTGTAAAGCGTGTCATATCTGCAGATCCATTTTCATGCCTCAGTTTATGCCTCCGCCAACTTGCTCACTATATTACTTCAACAGGACTTCAATTATTAGCCAAATTTGCAAATTGTTTTTTTTCTCCTTATTTTGGTTGTCTTTGGACTCTCTAGGTGACCAAATAACTCTTGCTTTCATTATTTCTTTCATCCTGCACTCTAAAACATACACACCTGTACGTATGCATGTATGTATTTCAGAGAGTGTAGGGTACAAGATGTATTAAAGAGGAGGCGGTACAGATCATTGTATAAACAGACAGGTGGTCAAACAGAACACTGAGCTCAAATGCATAGTACTAGACCAGGCATTTCAAAGTCCTAGTAGTAGCACTATCTAACTGGCATGGTTTTAACTTGTTCTGATGGGGATCAGAGACATCTCTGGTAAAAGTGAAGTGTATTCATAATGTACTTTACTCTAGTTGGTGTCTGCTATCATTGCCAGTAATTGGGGGTAGTGAGGAAGGAGGAGGCAATCAATCATCTCTTTTGCAGCCTTGTAGTGCTGAGAGAATACATTGTTTTAATTGGGAGTAGGCTTAAGTGTAGTATAGAGGGAAATGGATCACCAAGAAGATGATCGTTGATACCCTTTAATTTTAAGATATGGGAAAGACATAGGAAAGATTCGATTTTTTTTTTTTGAGCAATCTTTCCTTGACATGTTTTTGTGCTTTAAACATTCAGCACATTGGATTAGAATTTTTACTCTGTGCCCAATGTTATTTTATTTCTTTTGTTTTCAAATGCATCAGCCAGACTTAATGTACCACTCTCTCAAACGTTATCAGTGCAGCATACCTGTCAAATTAAAGATGCTCTATGACTGTTGAATGAAAACACGCTTTGTGGTTTTGCCTCAAGAAAAATGTTTTGAGTGGGAAGAATTAATTTGCAAGCCAGGTTAACTGTTAAAGCTCTATAATGACAATTACTTCTAAAACGTCAAAACAGAAGAGAGACCAGAAGCAAGTGCATTAAGCAATCCTCTGATCTTTAGTAAATGCCATTATTCCTTCCTCTGACTGCAGTCCTTTATCTCAAAGATTTGTTGCATCACATCACAGAATTAGTCACACAAGGCGTAGTGAAACAAAAGGGGAAACTTGTTTAGGAAAACAAACTCTGCAGCCCAGGAAGCATCTGAACCTCTAATGGAAGCCGGGACAGGAGAGAATCTGGTCCTTCCAAATATAATTTTACATGTATAAGTTCTTATGGGACACCAGGTCAGACATGGTATATTTATACCGTCAAAGTATAAGAATATAGATATAGATATTTTATTTTTTTTTAGTAGACCCTAGGGAATAAAATGGTGATTGTTGCAATTTATGTCACACAATATTCACGCAGCAATTTTTCAAATGCAATACACTTTAATGAATTTTCATGCAAACAAACAATATATAACCCCCCCCCCCCTTTTTTCCAAGCAAAGTATAAAAGATGGTGTTAACCTGAGTGGATACCCAACATGTCATGCTTTACTTAGTCTCCATAGGCAAGGTTTTAAATATTTTTTTACAGGTTGCCAGTATAGGAGGAGGTCTAGCGCTAGAATTATTGCCCTCGCCCTGACTTTTGCAGTGATACCTCACATATGGGCGGGATGCAACCAACGTATATGTTTGCACCGGGGCCTTACACGGTCCCTTTAATTTGTATTTTTTTTTTATCACTTTTATTCCTATCACAAGAAATGTGAACATCCTTTGTGATAATAAGGCATGACAGGTCCTCTTTATGGAGATATGTGGGGACCCCAGATATCTCCTCTACCATGGAAAGCATGATCTAAAAATCTAAAAACAAAATCTGGATAATGTCTGTAGCTGCAGGCATCATCCAAATATCTCCACTCAAAGTCATACAATGTCAGGCAGGCGGGAAGTGGTTAAAGCGACCCTGTCACTAACCCATACATATAAGGCTTTAACATATATATGTATTCAGAGCAGTATCCGCTGCCTTTGGGCTTAAATTTTTTTTCCTGCAAACTCTGCCAATTTTTTTATATTGATAACTAGGGGTGCAACCAATGATTATTTTCATAATTGATCAATAACCTTAAAAAAGTGTGGTGTATAATTTAGTTAATATGTAAAGTTTTAAAAAAAAGGCAATTAATTCTTAAATATCTCTAAGCAGTGGTAAATATAAATAACCAACTATATGGTTAGGGAACAAAATCTCTAATCCACTCTGAGAAAAAGAGACAGAGGAGATATACTGTATATACTATTAGGAGGTTGAATCCAGTAAAATATACTCAGATCAAATTTTTCATTTAAAAGGAAAAAAAATAAATAAAAAAGTTAAGACCGTTTTTTTTTTTTGCTGCTTTTCAGATAGAACTGTAATATATTATATGCTGGCCATACAAAAAAAAAAAATAATAATAATAATTAATTTTAAGAACGTTCGTTCGATTTTCTAAATCATTAGTGGGGTCAAATCAACGTTCGTTTTCAATCACGGTGACGGGAAAATTTAGAACTAGAAAACTTCTTGGTCAAAGGAATTTTCAGACAGTGTATGCAGTTTTCGTTCAAAAATTACATTTATTTTAAAACAGATTGTTAAAAGCGAGTGAAAAATTTCAAATGACATTCTTTCATTCAGCGAATGTATAAAGTTTTCGTATGAATATGCTCGTCCGAAAACTGATACGTGTATGGCGAACGCTCTCCTCCTCTAGTCAGCCACATTCCCCCCACAATTAGAACACATCTAGGGAACACATGTAACCCCTTGATCACTAGGGGTGCAACGGATCAAAAATCTCACGGATCGGATCGATCCTCGGATCAGCATAAAACAAAAAAAAAAAACAAAAACACACAAATCTTGTTACACCCACCGGAGTTTTAGATTTAAAAGCTATTTTCAACACAAAACCGAGCTTATATGCATAAATACAGTATTTGTGCATATAAGCTCAGTTTTGTGTTGAAAATGGCTTTTAAATTTAAAACTCCGGTGGGTGTAACAAGATGTCCGCTTGCCCCCTTCTCACTCTATCATTATTGTACTGTGCAGGAGTGTGGGGTGTAGCAAGATGGCGGCGACGAAACATCACTTCCTGTCGAGACAGCGGCCACTTCCGGGTGTACCAAGATGGCCGCCGCTCCGGAGCTAGGCAGAAGCCGGGGCCTTTCCTATGGCTGAGGCCCGAAAAGTGCTCCGCGGATCGCGGGTGTGCCGATCCGCGGAGGGTGATCCGTACGGATCACGGATCGGCAACGATCCGTTGCACCCCTATTGATTACCCCCTAGTGTTAACCCCTTCCCTGCCTCTGATCACTGTATCAATGTCAATGGCTCCAAAATTGTCTGATGTGTCCGTCGCAATGTTGTAGTCCCGATAAAAATAGGAAATCACCGCCATTATTAGTTAAAAAAATAAATAATAATAATAAAAATTCCATAAATCTATCCCCTATTTTGTAGATGTGATAACATTTGCGCAAACCAATCAATATAAACTGATGAAGAAATTCGTATTTTTGGAATATTTGGAATATTTTTTATAGCAAAAAGTACAAAAGTTTTTTTTTTCAAAATTGTCAAAAAATAACACAAACTGCAGAGGTGATCAAATACCACCAAAAGAAAGCTCTGTGTGTGTGTGTGTGTGTGTGTGTGTGTGTGTGTGTGTGTGTGTGTGTACACAACATCACAAGACCGCGCAATTGTCAGTTAAAGCAACGGAGTGCCGCATCGCAAAAAAGGGTCTGGTCAGGAGGGGGGGAAATTCTTCCAGGGCCAAAGTGGTTAAAGTAGTACTAAAAGCTGAGACACTTTTTCATGGATATGATCATTTTAAATATAATGTACAATACTTGTAAAAGTTTACTTTAAAAATAATTGTAATGCCACATGTTACCTCCAGTCTGTCAGCCTCCACCCTCTCTGGGTTCAGATGCTGATCTTCCCTGAGTCTTTAAAGTCTTGTTTTTTTTTTTTGTTTTGTTTTTTTAGTTAAAAACAAACATGTAATACTTACCTTCTCTGTGTAATGGTTTTGCACAGAGCAGCCCTGATTCTCCGCTTCTGGGGTCCCCCACCGATGCCTCTGGCTCCTCCTGCCTTCAGAATGCCCCTATAGCAAGCTGCAAAGTATAGTATAGAGTGCCCCTATAGTAAGGTAAAAAAAAAAAACTTCTGCCTTTAGAACCATTCACTTCCTGCCCAGGACTGCATTTCCCAGGAGGCATTGCTCCTCACACATTCACATGTTCACAGGCACTTACTGACATATACAATTGGTGTAATGAGCTGTAATACCGGATATGTAGAAAATTTAAGCATTCTGTATGTTGACCAACTATTCGGCTGGCCGATTAATCGATTATGAAAATAGTAAATCGATTAGTAGTCGATTGTTTCACATTGCCAGAAACTCTCTCTGAACCCGCTTAATGTCCCTGTCCCACAGGTCACCATATACCTGGCAGCAGCACACTGGCCTGCAAAAGTCTTTGGCAATCTCCATACCTCCCCAGTACTGGCAGATCTAAGACTTTACCCCCAGACAAGTCCATGGATTAAGGTAACCAATGGAACTAAAATGTTACTTTACAAAATTGGCTTCTTAAAATGTCACACTGGCTTTATAATTCTATACCAATTGGTGCTCATGGCTCATCTTCACCATTCCATATAGTAAAAATGCAAGTGGATGTTAACCAAAAAGGTGATGCTTTGCCAGGTTATAGGGAACTCGTTAATTTTGCAGAAGCAGTACCCCCAAAGCGTTACCTTTGGTTTTGATTGTCTGTGTGTATTTCCTGGTATGTGAGTGCATAGGTATTCCTGTACCTACAGCCTCATAGTTGTAAATATGCAATGTGAGATAAGGCAATGCTCCCTCCAAGTTCTAAAATCAGGATATTTGGCGATATCACTGCAGTATTGCTCATTGTTTTTTCTGGAGGATCTGACACTACCTGGTAACCCCTGCCACTACCAAAGCTGGCTGCCTACACACACACTGCAGTACATGCATGTCATGGTAAGTCAGTAATGGGGAAAAAATCAGCTACAGAAAGACCACAGTCAATACCGGTGACTAGTTATTTGCATGCTCTCTTTTTGGGCATGGCTTCCAGAGTTCAGTTCCTTTTGTCTGACCTTAATGCAGTAAATGCAATAAATGTCCTAGGCACGTTCTTCACATGTCTAAAAACGGTCATGCGTGCCAGCAAACCCAGAGTAAAAGGATGCAAGACTAATTTTAAGGTGTCTCCAAAAGATTACATAATTTCCTCTGCAGTTCCTGTCTAATCTTTTTAAGGAAACCATTTTTTTGTTGGGGAAGCTGTAACACAGGCCTTGTCTGCACTACTTTCCTCTTACGGATTTCAATGCATTAAAAAAAAAAAAAATAATAATTTGACACAGAAAGGATATTGAGATTGATATTTAGATTGATGGGGCGGCATCTATAAAACTGACCCAACTACAATCTGAGAACTCTTTTCCAAGTCCATATACATTTTGAATGAGTAATGTACAGGCGGGAAATCTACAAAATATATAGTCTTTCCGCTGTAGAGGGTGAAGCAATAAAAGTAGACCAACAGCTTTAAGCTTTGCAAAAGTGATAATAAAATAGGCCAAACTGTAGGTTAGAAATGGGGAAGGGTTGTGATTGCGCAGGTGAAAGTGGAAAAATTAAAAACAAAAAGCAGGAAGAAGCAAGCTGCTGGCAATTACACAACAGAACAAATTGTGTCAAAATACATAAACAATTGCCGTGCTAAATACAAAAATAATAATATAACATGTGAAATTAAATTAAAATGACAGTAGTCAGTCCATACAGAAATAAAGTGATATATTGTTGCAACACGTGTCCAAATGATAGTGAGTGACTGTACACCCAAATGCGCCATCCACCATATGGATACAAGATGTACCCTTACCAGATAGACTCCACATTATAGGAGTCTAATCACTCATGGAATCACACATCATAGGGGATCCATCCACTGGAGGTAGAGATGGGTAGCGTCACTGTTGTTGGTGCTGGTTAATCACTCTCTCATGGAGGTTTATGTAAAAAAAAGGCATAAAGTCGCCACATAGCCACAAAACCAGGGTGGTTTAATTGAAAAAATGCCATTAAAAGTGACCACAGGTCCAATACAATGTAACAAGTGGATAAAAAGGTTCTGCAGATTTTTATCGCTGGACATAAACTCCGCCCTACTAGTTTCATCATGCATGCCCCTGATGACATAATGTATGATGAAACTAGTAGGGCGGAGTTTATGTCCATCGATACCACGCTACTCTGATCTGCAGATTTTTATGTGAGAACCTTTTTATCCACTGGTTACATTGTATTGGACTATTGGTCACCTTTAAATGGCATTTTTTCATTAAAACCACTCTGGTTTTACACTATGTGGCGACTTTTTGCCTTTTTACAGAAACCTCCATGAGAAAGTGATTAACCAGCACCAACGGCGGTGTTGCTACCCTTATATGTGGAGTCTAGCCATCTGGTAAGGGTACATCTTGTATCTATATGGTGGAAGGCACACTTGGGTGTACAGTCTCTTACTATCATTTGGACACGTGTTGCAACAATAAAGCACTTTATTTCTGCATGGACTTATATGGAAATCTTATGGACTGACTACGGTCACTTTATTTCATTGCACATGTTATATTATTATTTTTGTATTTAGTGTGGCAATTGTTTACATACAAACTGTGGGTTATGCTGGTAAGAATTCACAGCAAGAATCAATCATCTTGGCATCGGCAAACAGTGCCAATATTTTGCATCAATAAATGGACTAATAACACATTTTGATTAATTCAAACATCTGTCAACACAATATGTCAGCAACACAACACTAAACCGCATACCGCATCTCGCATCTATGACAACAGCATGGCTTTGTAGTAGAAGAACCTGGTTGCTTAACTGGCCTGCCTTCAGTCCAGACCTTTCAACAACTGAAAATGTTTGACGCATCTTAAAACAAAAAATTTATGGCAAAGATGACCCAGGACTGTTGAGCATTTAAAAGATAAGTATGGGGTTTTTTAAAAAAAATTTTAAGAAACATACTTGCCTAGGTGGATGCATCACCGGTCCAATACTGCATCTGTCCCCCGCCGGCTCTAAGACTGAGAATCGAGCAATAAAACACCGCTAATCGCTCAGTTCTGAGCGCTATGTAAGCAGAGTGTTGGTGACTGTCAGTCACTGCTCTACCCACCTCCCTTGCTCACTGGAGCGCTGGGCTGTGCAGGGGGTGGGAGCGGCCAAACTCAGGCTCTTAGCAGCTCACTGAGGGGCTGAGCCAGGTGGCGGTCCAGGCACGTTGGCGGATCCCAAGTTCATTTTCGCGATCGTGCCTGAGCCTGGACCGGCTCTGTGACTTCAACCCGCTCTCTGCTGAAAATGGGTCACAGAGTGCAGAATGAACTGCACCCCTGTGATCCACAGGAGAAGTACAGCCAAACAAGTTTTGACTGTACTTCTCCTTTAAAATTCTCAGGCAAGAATGGGACAACATTTCGCTCTGTAAATGTCTGGGAACCGAGGAGACCAATTGCTGAGTGTTGTTAAAAGAGAGGATGTTACACAGTGGTAAATATGACCCTGTCCCAACTTTTGTGAAACGTGTTGCCGCCATCAATTTTTTTTCTGAAAATGGTATATTTTTTAATTTAAACATTGACATGTTTTCTATTATGCATAAAATATGGGTTTATTAGTTTTGCAAATCATAGAATTCTATTTTTGCAGACTTTACACAACTTTTTTGGAATTGGGGTTGTATTAAAGTTTTAAAATAGACTGTCAAGGCAACAGCTTAAAAAATAAAGCTAGTTGCACGTGGACACCCCACACAATTACCAAAGGGTTGCAGGCACACAAAACAGGAACTGCGACAATGTGAATATTTCATAGCTGAGTAATTTCTGAGTTGGTATTAAGTATACTGTAGTCTAGAAAAAAATCCGGCACAATTCACATTCACACCTTTAGAAGTTCCCATTTATGCTAGCGGTTATTGAAGCAGCTTTATTTGTTAAAGACATGAGCTGTGATTCAGATTTAATTTAAATCCTAAGGTTCTGGCCTGGCCTCCCAGACTAATACTTCAGACTATTAAATCTGGGATTCCTGCTGCCAGTTATTTGTTCTGAACCTCTGCTAGCAAATACTAAAACACAAAACAAAGTGCTAATTAGGGGAAAGACTAAAAGTTGTCCTTGTAGCCCTAGCACTGGAAAAAAAAAAACTAAAGAAAAAAGGTACAAAGCTGGGGAAGATTATCACTGACCTGAATTGGTTCTAATAAATAAAAAATACATATTCAAATCCTATATGATCTCTTTAGGTATGGTGCAATACTGCCGAACAACTGCAATGCCGATGCACCACAGTTTTTTTTCTACAACGAAATTTATTGAAATGTCACAAATGTGACATTTCATTAAATTCTATTAGCTGCTGCGTGAGATTGTTCTGGACTGCGCTGGAAAAAAGTGTGCAATGGGGTGGCAAGACAGGGCAGTCTGCCTCCTCTTCTGGAGAGACCGCTTCAGAATAGCTGCCCAACGTAGTTCCACGGTGCCTGCTACGACTGGACCCTTAAGTGGTTGTAAAGGCTCAAGGTTTTTTGTATTCTTTGCATGAAGGTTAAAAAACCTCCGTGCAGCGCCTCCCTTAATACTTCTCTGAGCCCGATCTTCCTCCAGCGATGTGCACGAGAGCCTCGGGTCTCTGGGGAATCTCCCTCATTGGCTGAGACAGACTGTCAAACACAGCCAGTGAGCCAATGAGGAGAGGGAGGGGGCCAAGCCATGGCTCTGTGCGTGAATGGATACGGGTCACAGCGGCTCAGGAGCAAGCCTGCCTGGGTGCCCCCATAGCAAGCCGCTTACTTTGGGGGCACTCACCAGGAGTGCCGGTGGGGGACCCGAGAAGAGGAGGAGGATTGGGGCTGCTCTGTGCAAAACCACTGCACGGTGCAGGTAAGTATGACATGTTTGTTACTTTAACGTAAAAAAAAAATCTGAAGCTTTAACATCACTTTAATGCAGCCTCTCTCAACCTTTTCAACACAGGAATCCTTGAAATAGTTCTCCGGTCTCGAGGAACCCCTGCTAAAATTTAGAAATCTACAACTCATGATACATTAGTGTGATGGTCAGTGAGAGGAATGGTCCTTACACTTGTGGTGATTGGGAAGAATTACAGATAGCTAAAAAGATCAATGGTGTCAAATTGTCCAATGCTGAAGGAACCCCTAGCAACCTCTGGAGGAACCCTGGTTGAGAATCACTGCTTTAATGCCTCATGCACACTGGACACACGTTATAAAAACGGCAACAGCTTTTCAGTGAGTTTTTCAACTCAGTTTTTAGCGCTTTAGTGTTTAGCGTTTTTTTTTTTAAATTTCCCAATGGATCAAAAACGTGAAAAAATGTTGGGGAGCCGCGTTTGACGTTCAAATGTTTTTACAGCTGAAAACTCCTCTCAGAACCCACTAGTTTTGGGGTTTTTTTAAAGCCAAAAATGCTCCAGCCAAAATCTGCCGATAACAGTCTATGTGTGCATGGACTGTAGAAAATGTATATATATATATTTATATAATTTTTTTTTTATATATATTTTCATTCAGGACTTCTCCAGAGCCTCTCCCATCCTCTGGAATTCCCTGCCCCAGTATGTCCGATCAGTCCCTACCCTATCCACCTTTAGGAGATCCCTGAAAACTCATTTATTCAGGGAAGCCTATCCCACACCCACATAGCTGTCCCTGAGCCACCCCCATCAAATCATTCTTTGCAGCTATTACCTTTTGTGCCACCACCCCCTCCCTTTAGAATGTAAGCTCTACGAGCAGGGCCCTCCTGTACCTTTTGTATTGAACTGTACTGTAATTGTGTTGTCCCCCTTATACATTGTAAAGCGCTGAGTAAACTGTTGGCGCTATATAAATCTCGAATATATATATATATATATATATATATATATATATATATATATATATATATATATATATATATATATATATATATATATACACATACACACACACACATACATACACACACACACACACACACACATACATATATATATATATATATATATATACACACACATACATACATATACATACATATATATATCTATCCAAAAACAGCTGCTGTAAAAAACGTCCAGTGTCCATAAGGCCTAATAAAAGAGGGGAAATTTAACCACTCAAGCTCCGGACAATTTGGCTGCCCAAAGATCAGAGCACTTTTTGCGATTCGGCACTGCGCCGCTTTAACTGACAATTGCGCGGTCGTGCGACGTGGCTCCCAAACAAAATTGACATCCTTTTTTCCCCTCACAAATAGAGCTTTCCTTTGGTGGCATTTGATCACCTCTGCGGTTTTTATTTTTTGCGCAAAAAAAACAAAAAAATAGCAACAATTTAGAAGAAAAAAAAAACTCATTTTTTACTTTTTGGTATAATAAATATCCCCAAAAAATATATAAAAAAACATTTTTTTCCCCTCAGTTTAGGCCGATACGTATTCTACATATTTTTTGGGGGGGAAAAAATAAATAAATCGCAATAAGCGTTTGATTGGTTTGCGCAAAAGTTATAGCGTCTACAAAATAGGGGATAGATTTATGGCATTTTTATTCATTTTTTACTAGTAACTGTGGCGATCAGAGACTGACATTATGGCGGACAGGTCGGACACTTTTGGCGCGATTTTGGGACCAATCACATTTATACAGCGATCAGTGCAATTAAAAATGCATTGATTACTGTGTAAATGTGACTGGCAGTGACCCCCGACCACACTCACGGAGGTTTCGGCGGGCGTGCACGCGTCCGCAAACTGATTCTTAAAGGGCAACGTACAGGTAGGTTAATCTGCCTGTACGTGCCCTTCGGCCGGCGTATATCGGCATGAGCCGGTTGGCAATCGGTTAAAAAACAGGAAATATTTTAAGAATTGTAAGAATGATGAAATAGAAAAAAAATAAAGAAAAAATCATTGGCCTTCAGAAAAAAGCCAATGTTTCGACTTACAAGGGGCTGCAGCAGCACGGTATTCAATTAGTTCCTGTTCATCAATCCAGAAAATAAACACAGCCCTGTGCACTTCTTGAAACAAGGTCAAATGTCCAAAGTAGTGAACATGCTGACCTTTAACATATGGAAGGGACAGACCAAAATTTATTGGGTTGCCTTGGTCATACAGTATTAGCAGTATCTGTCTACACACACATACAGATATACACACTATACAGAAAACGAGTCGTAAAAAGATAATTGGGCCAGTTCACAAGCTCCACGAGACCTGTAAGTCATCACAGGCTCTTGGTAAGATTGATTCCCACCCAAGAGTATTACCACTACGGTTTTGCACAGAACAGCCCTGATTGTCCTCTTTTTGTGCCCCTGCCAGCAGTCCTGGCTCTTCCCCCTGCCAAGTGTCCCCAATAGCAAGCAAACACTTTTTTTTTTTTTTTAAATATTTCTTCATAAAATTTAGGCCAATATGTACTCTGCTACTTTTTTTTTTTTTTACAAAAAATATCAATAAGCATATATTGATTGGTTTGCGCAAAAGTTATAGCATCTATAAAGGCAGCGATCTGCGATTTTTAGCGGGACCGCGACATTGCGGTGGACAAATCTGACACTTTTTGGGGACCAGTGACACAAATACAGTGATCAGTGCTATAAAAATACACGGATTACTGTACAAAATGACACTGGCAGGGAAGGGGTTATCACCAGGGGCGATCGAAGGGTTAAATGTTCCCTAGGGAGGTGCTTACTGTGTGGAGCAGCGTCACGCTAAAGGAAAAGAGATCCGAGATCCAGCTGAATCACAAGATCACCCTTTCCCTTCCTGACAGATCCGGCTTTTGCTTTGTTTACACAGGCAGAAGGCTTCTCCATCTCTGCTGTGAACGATCGGCGGGTCGAGGCGGCAGCCGGACCCGCTGATTGGTTCCCGCTGTGTCCAATGGGAGCGGCGCTCCGGCGCAAAGCGCCCCAATTCCTATGCACAAATCACAGACCTGTACGTGATTTTGCGCCGCTGGGCTGCCCTGACGCAGTATGTGGTAGGCGGTCCGGAACTGCTTAATGCAGTTAGATAACACAGCATGACCACAAACCCGCCCTAGGAGTTGAGAACAACAGTATCAATGGTCCAGTGATGTCATCTCTTTCCTCTGAGCAGCCATGCGCCCTTTCAGCACAAGTGGAAGTAGCAGAGCCTGAATGGCTTAGAGTATCATCATCCCTTATTTTATGTGCAATGCAAGAGCCCTATTCTTCATCCTCTTCTACCATTCTGAGTTCTAACGTGGAAGTACAAAATGAAAGCATTGCATTTTAAGCAAACTGCAGTAAAAAGGAGCAGTTCATTTTTATAAGTACATCTCATACTGTGTCACAAGAGAAAAAAAAAAATTCAGTTTTTTTAAACCATTAACACACACAGTATGTATTTAAACTATGTATTTAGCAGCAGTTCTGATTGTGCAGAGTTAAAGTCTTTCCTCAAAGAGCAGGAATAAAAAGTGGGGCCATTCATTCTCGTTTTCTCAAAAGCTGAGGATCAAAGATGCATTTCCCTTTCCCAGCATGCCTTTTCCTCTTTCACTAATCAGAATGAGAACGCAAACCACAGGCAAAACAATTGCGCCATTTCTTCTTTGCAAAATAGCTCAAGCTCTGTCAGATTGGATGAAGAGCGTCTGAACAGCAATTTTCAAGTCTTGCCATAGATCCTCAATTGGATTTAGGTCTGAACTTTGACTGGGCCATTCTAACACATGAATATGCTTTGATCTAAACCATTCCATTGTAGCTCTGGCTTTATGTTTAGGGTTGTTGTCCTGCTGGAAGGTGAACCTCCGCCCCAGTCTCAAGTCTTTGTAGATTAATAGGTTTTCTTTTAAGATTGCCCTGTATTTGGCTCCATCCATCTTCCCATCAATTCTGACCAGCTTTCCTGTCCCTGCTAAAGAAAAGCATCCCCACGTAATGCTGCCACCACCATGTTTCACGGTGGGGATGGTGTGATTAGGGTGATGTGCAGTGTTCGTTTTCCACTACACAGAGTTTTGCTTTTATGCCAAAAAGTTAAATTTTGGTCTCATCTGACCAGAGCATGTTCTTCCACAAGTTTGCCGTGTCCCCCACATGGCTTCTCGTAAACTGCAAACGAGACTTCTTATGGCTTTCTTCTTGCCACTCTTCCATAAAGGGCAGATTTGTGGAGTGCACGAGTAAGACGCCATACACACTATACAACTTTTGATGTCCGATTTCCTTTAGATTTACCAAAACCATGTAGTGCAAGGGTCTGTCTGACTGCATACAAATTGAAACTCTTAAGGTTTGACCTCATTATCTGGTTTTGGTAAATCTGAAGGGAAAAAAAAAAAAAAATCTACAGAAAATTGTATTCGTGTGTATCCAGCTTTAGGCCTCTTGCACGCTACTCCTGTTTGAGTATCTACTTTTTTAGACGTGGTTTTTTTAATTATTTTGAATGTACTTTCGCGCATGTGTTTCCGCAAATTTGCGCACAAAGTCCACATGTGTGTAAACTTGTTCTAGGATTGACTGAGTCAATGGACAAATATGTGTGCATTTGTGAGAAGGCATGCAAGGCACACTGACCAAAAATGCTGATTTTTTTTAAAATTTTTACTGAAGAATACACAGTGCTTGTTTACACAAGTGTGCATAGGCATATTACAATTAAGGGGCTGTATTTTAGCTCAGTAAAAAAAAAAAATTAACTATAATGAGCATTTTCAAGCTGCAGTGTGCAAGAAGCCACTAGTTATCCCATGGACAGATTCTCCCACCTGAGCTGTGGATCTCTGCAGCTCCTCCAGAGTTACCATGGGCCTCTTGGCTGCTTCTCTGATTAATGCGGTCCTTGCCCAGGTGGACGGCCACGTCTTGGTAGGTTTGCAGTCATGCCATACTCTTCATTTTCGGATGATGGACTTAACAGTGCTCCATGAGATGTTCAAAGCTTGGGATTATTTTTTTTATAACCTAACCCTGCTTTAAAACTTCCCCATAGCTTTATCCCTGACCTGTCTGGTGTGTTCCTTGGCCTTCCTGATGCAGTTTGTTCACAAAGGTTCGCTAACAAACCTCTGAGGGCTAGACAGAACAGCTGCATTTATACGGAGATTAAATTACATACAGGTGGACTTTATTTACTAATTAGGCGACTTCTAGAGGTAATTGGTCCCACTAGATTTTAGTTGGGGGGTATCAGAATAAAAGGGGGCTGAACACAAATGCACGCTACACTTTTTTACTTTTGTTAAAAAAAACAAAAAACTGAAAACCATTTATCATTTTCCTTCCACTTCACAATTATGTGCCACTTTGTGTTGGTCTATCACATAAAATCCCAATAAGATACATTTACGTTTTTTTGGTTGTAACATGACAAAATGTGAAAAATGTCAAGGGGTATGAATACTTTTTCAAGGTACTGTAAGTACCTTTAACCGCTTGCCGACCAGCGCACGCCGATTTAAGTCAGCAGAATGGTGCTGGTGGGCAAAAGGGCGTACAAGTACGTCCCCTTTAAGAAGCGGTGCTGCAGGTGTGTGCTCGCTGCCGTCTCCGTAGGTCCTACGTACTCGATATCTGCCGGGTGCCCGCGATTGTGTCACGGAGAGGTAGAACAGGGAGACACTTTTGTAAACAAAGCATTTCCCGGTCCTGCCTAGTGACAGGACAGAGATCACTGCTCTCTGTCATCGAGAGCAGTGATTGCTGTCAAGTGAACCCCCCCCCCCCCCCCCCACAGTTGGAAAAACTTTCTAGGACACACTTAACCCCTTCACCGCCCCCTAATGGTTAATCCCTTCACTGCCAGTGTCATTTACACAGTAATCAATGAATTTTTATAGCATTGATCGCTATATAAAAGGACAATGGTCCCAAAATAGTGTCAAAAATGTCCAATCTGTCCACCATGTCATAGTCCAGATAAAAAAAAAAAAAAAAAAAAAAAAAAAAAATCGCAGATCGCCGCCATTACTAATAGAAAAAAAAAAAAAAATTAAAAATAGAAATGCCATAAAAACTAGCCCCTATTTTGTAGACGCTATAATATTTGCACACACCAATCAATACACTTATTGCGATTTTTTTTTTTAACCAAAAATAAGTAGAAGAATACATAATCGGCCTACACTGAGGTAAAAAATTGTTTTTATTATATATTTTTGGGGGATATTATAGCAAAAAGTAAAATATTGCGGTTTTTTCAAAATTGTCGCTTTTTTTTTTTGTTTATAGCGCAAAAAATAAAAGCTGCAGAGGCGATCAAATACCACCAAAAGAAAGGTCTATTTGTGGAGAAAAAAAAAAAGGACGTCAATTTTGTTTGTGTACAATGCCACATGACCGCGCAATTGTCAGTTAAAGCGACACAGTGGCGAATCGCAAAAAGTGCTCGGAAAATTCTTCTGGGGCTGAAGCGGTTAATCAATTTCAATAAAATATACATAATGAGACTGCAGTTAGCCTTAAGTCCGGCACCAATTACTGCTACAGCCAACTGGCCATTTATGTTTGTAGGAAAATTCCTCTTTTCAAGTGCAAAATCTTCCGATTTCACACAAGCAAAGCAAGCAAGAAAAAAAGTTATCTACTATAATTTAAAAAGTGTGATGATTTTAGGTAAAGGTGGAGTCTGGTGGGCAGGTCAACATCTGGTTTCTTAAATTTTTGTATGCTCAAGAAATAAGATGTCCCCATAATGCTCTTCCCATCCACCTGGGAGCTCAAATCTCTGTACAGGAAATTAGGGATGGGCGAACAGTTCGGGCCGAACTTTGGTTGTTCAGTGAACAACGAATATGCGGTGTTCACGGCAAATTCGAAAGCCGCGGAACCCCATTAAAGTCTATGGGACACCAACATGAAAAACCGAAAGAGCTCATTTTAAAGGCTTATATGCAAGTTATTGTCATAAAATGTGTGGGGACCTGGGTCCTGCCCCAGGGGGACAGGTATCAATGCAAAAAAAGTTTTAAAAACTGACGTTTTTCGGGAGCAGCGATTTTAATAATGCTTAAAGTGAAACAATACAAATGAGATATTCCTTTAAATATAGTGCTTGAGGGGTGTCTATAGTATGCCTGTAAAATGGCGCATGTTTCCTGTGTTTAGAACAGTCTGACAGCAAAATTACATTTCTAAAAGGAAAAAAAAAAAAGTGTCATTTAAAACTGATAGCGGTTGTAATGAATTGTCGGGCCTCGGCAATATAGATAAAACTCATTGGAAAAAAAAAAAAAAAAACGGCATGGGTTCCCACCCCCCAGTCCATTACCAGGTCCTTTGGGGGTCCCCCCAAAATCCATACTAGGCCCTTCAGGTCTTCTTACACAGAGAACTCGTCTAGATGCCTATAGAGTATCTAAATGGTGAAAGAAATTGTCTTCAGGTGTTTTAACTCGCCACCAAAAAAATGGAAATCTTTTACTGACCTTTTAAGGTAATGTGCAAACAAGAGGTTTAACCATGACTTTACAATGACGTGGTTCTCATAACTGATACTTAGATAAACGTGGCAATTATTGCTCATTTCACTGCTGAGATCTTAAAATGTTACTAAACCCGGAACCCTGCATGCACTAGATCTGGTCTCCCACAGTACACAGAGCATGGAAATGCAATCATTTTAGTAAATCTAAACTGCTAAATACCTTTTCTCATCAGCAGTATATAGCAATCTTGTGGCTTCTATCGCATCCTGGTAAAGCTTGTAGGAGGAGTTTTCATACTGCACTGAGCTATCCTATCAGAATCCAGGACCCCTGACCCTCTGTCTGGACAGTGTTATTTGGCCCTCTGCTGATCACATGTACTCTCCAAAGAAAAAAAAAAAACATCTCTAGCTATACACACCAAACTGAGCATGTGCAGCCCGACTCCAAAGGCTCAGTCTTATCCGGACATGTTCTGGAGTCAGTGGAAGAAGAGGAGGATCTGTGCATACAGGATCAAACAGACTTTTTTACACAATGCAGAGGATTAAACCCCTAGGCTCCACAGTGAGTGTAACTTTACTGCATATACAGACTGATTTTTATCAGTCCTTGCACAGCCTATAGTACAATGACGGCTTGGCGGGACTTTTCTTATTCTGGTTGGACATCATAGGACGTCCTCCCAGGCTACGCGGTGGAGCCTTCTAACACCTGGACACAGCAGATGACTGATCAGTGCTGGTACCATGTGATCCTGATAACTTCTCCAGAGTAGTTGAGTGCTTACTATGGTAACACTATTGCCATGGTCAGTGTGAAAAAAATAAAATTGAAAAAAATTACTTTTGTTTGTTACATAGTCATGAGTCAGTGCCCCCGATTGCCACCACGCCAGTTTACTGTATGTTTAAAAAAATAATAATAAATATATATATTTATTTATATAATTTGTATATAATTTATTTATTAATTTTTTTAAACATACGGTAAACTGGTGTGGTGGAAATATATATATATATATACATATACACACACACACACACACACACACAATTTTCCCAAAGTGTGACAAAAACAATTTACAACTTCAAAAAACTCACTATGCCTCCTACTAAATACCTTGGACTGTCTACTTTCCAAAAAGGGGTCATTTGGGTATTTGTAACGTCCTGGCAATAATAAATGTGAGATAGGCCATCAGGATTAATCGATTTTCAGATATGTATATCTGTGGACTTGTGATGCATCAGAATACAGTTTGGCCTAAATTTATTAAGATTTGCAAACTTTTATAAAACAAAGAAAAAACGCATTTTTATTTTCTTCAAAATGTTTGGTCTTTTTATGTTTATTTAGCCAAAAAAAACACAGTGGTGATTAAATACCAACAAAAAAAAAGATAAAAATGTGATATGGTACAGTGTTGCATGGCCGCACAAGTGTTAAAAGTGTGACAGCCCCAAAAGCTGAAAATTGGCCTTGGCAGAATGTTAGTGAAAGTGCCTGGTATTGGAGTGGTTAACTGGTAAAAAGACAATGAAGTTGATGCAGTGAGGGAAAGTAGTTATGTAAGCCTAATAAAAATTGTTGGGCATTAAACTGCATATTAGGTGCTGTCCATTACAATGCCAGCTGGATTGGTAATATTTATTTAACCTGCTCCTGACTAACACAGGTGTTTTAACATATTAATAAAATCCCACCCCCTGACAGGTTATCAAGACATTTGTGTTTGCCTTGCTCAGTTTTTAGGTTTTTGTGTTCTAAGAAATTCTACAATTGTTGCATGATCTTGTTTTAGACGTATAAACTGCTTTTACTGATCTTATAGTATTTCCAATTGCTTCAACTGGAAAACACACACACACTTATTTTGATTTGGAAACTTCTCAAAATTACAGAAAGGTGAAGGGCTTGATTATACAAGGAATGGCAGTGTACACATATTAAAACCAAATGGTTTACAGGGGAGTATTATTCCTGAAACTAATGGTATGAAAACGCTTATTCAGCAGTCCTGGGGAAATGTTTTTCTTCTCCATTTACCAATTAAATTCAAAAAGCAACACCATATATACAAAGAAAGCAGAATTCCATCCATGAACTTCAGTGCAATATTTAACAGCAGTGAAAAACGGGTCTGTTAAAATGATTCCAAGCAGGATCTGGCATGGAAATTATGGGGGAAATTTTCTGAAGGAAAATTAAACTACTACAATGAAGCCATGCTCACATGACAGTAATATTCAGGTATGAACACAGCAGAAAACAAGGCCCGAGTCGTTTAACACAATGTGGAATATGTCTGCACACTTGCATAGGGCTGCAACTAACAAATATTTTCATAATCTATTAGGTCTCATTCACACAAAGCGGATCCGCTACCACGGAGTCTGCCAGCTCAGCGGGAGATCTCTCCATTGATCTCCACTGAGCCGGCGGATGACAGGTCCCTCTCTGCTCACTGAGTGGGGAGGGGCTTGTTGAGCACCGCTGGTTGCCATGGAGAGATTGGACGAAAACGGACAGCATGTCCATTTTCATCAGATCTCACCCAATCCGATCGGGACGAATGTGAACGTAGGGCCATCCGTCTGATTTTAGCGGATCGGACCTGGTCGGAGGTCAGCGGACATGTCATCGCTGACATCCGTCGCTCCATAGCGCTTGTTCAGGTCCGCCGACAAAACTGACAGGTGGACCTGAACGGTCCGTTCGTGTGAAAGGGGTCTTAGTTGACGTTATGGTTTTGATTAATCGGATAATAACCTTAAAAAAAGTAAGTGTGGTGTATAATTTAGTTAATATGTAAGGTTTAAAAAAAAGGCAATTTATTCATAAATATCTATACGCAGTGACAAATATAAAATAACCAACTATATGGTTATGGAGCAAAATCTAATCCACTCTAACCCAATATTAAAGGCTGAATCTGGTAAATATCTGACTCGAAATTTTTTATATAAAAGAAAAAAAATTAAAGCACAGTTTTGCTGATTTTCAGACAGAAATGTAATATATGCTGGCCATACAACAACAATGTCTTTCTTAAAGCGGAGTTCTACACAAAAATTGAACCTCCGCTTTTCGGAACCCTCCCCCCCTCCGGTGTCACATTTGGCACCTTTCGGGGGGGGGGGGGGGGTGCAGATACCTGTCTAATACAGGCATTTGCACCCACTTCCGGCATAGACTCCCACTGGAGTCTATGCCTCTTCCCGTCCCCACCCGTTCCCGTCTGCTGGGACACACACGGGTCTCAGGAGATAGCGGGGACCAGTTAGGATGCGCAGCGCGACTCGTGCATGCGCAGTAGGGAATCGGGAAGTGAAGCCGCAACGCTTCACTTCCCGATTCCCTCACAGAGAATGGCGGCGGCAGATGCCGAGGACCGAGGGACGGTTCGGCCTCGGGTGCCGACAGCGCTGGATTCCGGTACAGGCAAGTGTCCTTATTTTAAAAGTCAGCAGCTGCAGTATTTGTAGCTGCTGACTTTTAAAAAAAAAAAAAATTTTCACATGACTCCCGCTTTAACCACATCAATACTGGGCACTTTCGCCCCCTTCCTTCCCAGACCAATTTTCAGCTTTCAGCGCTCTCGCGTTTTCAATGACATTTGCACGGTCATGCTACGCTGTACCCAAATGAAATTGTTATCATTTTGTTCGCACAAATAGAGCTTTCTTTTGGTGGTATTTATTCACGACTCTGTTTTTTATTTTTTGTGATACAAGCGAAAAAAGAGCGTAAATTTGTAAAAAAAAAAAAAAAAAAACTATACAGTGGAACCTCGGATTACAAGCATAATCCGTTCCAGGAGTATGCTCGTAATCCAAAGTACTCGCATATCAAAGCGAGTTTTCCCATTGAAGTCAATGGAAACGAAAATAATTTGTTCCACATTGACTTCAATGGGATGTACTACCTCATGCGGCCAGGAGGTGGGGGCGGCGCCAGAGAGCCTCGGAAATGGTCGAACAGGCCTCAGCACAATTCAGCTGACCTTGGCAAACCTCAGAAAGACTCAGTTCACGAGCCTTGCCGAGGTCAGCCGAACTGTCCTCGGGCCTTTCCGAACGCCGACGAACGGCACTGTTCGGCTCCGGCGCCCGCCACCTCAGACCAAAAGCAGTACTGCACACCGCTTTTGGCCTGAATTCCTGCTCGTTTTGCGACAACACTCGCAAACTGAGTTAGGATTTTTAGAAATACAGTGCTCGTTTTGCGAGACGCTAGTTAACCGAGTTACTCGTAAACCGAGGTTCCACTGTCTTTTCTTTATTCCATTAAGTGTATAACTGGTTTGTGTGATCACGGACAGATGTACGCAAATGATCATGTACACATGTGCGCAGGTGATCACGGACATATGTATGCAGATAATCATTGGGACATGTGATTTTACGGGGACATATGTAGGGGACAGGTGTTTTTACTATGTGGGGACATGTGTTTTACACTGTGTGTTACTATGCTGGTGATCAGTGTGTAAAAAGCTGTAAAAAAACAGCTTATACTCACTGATCACCAGCCGGCTGCAGCGATCCGCTCTCCTCACTGACAACTAATGTGTGAGGAGAGGAGAGCCGATCACCTAGCAACCGGCTCTCTGTTTACATCACATGACGGCTGTGATTGGACACGGCTGCCATGTGATCAGGAGGGCCAATCACAGAGCCCTCCTGCCGATCTGAGATGCGCTGTGTCCGGGTGACACGAACGCATTGGGGCTGCGCGGTCCCCCTCCTTCTGAGGGACGTTCCTGAACATTCACTCAGGAGAGAGCGCCCACCCGACCATACATATGCAGTGGCCGGGTGGGAAGTGAATAAAATTACTTTTTTTTTTTTTTTTTTTTTTTTTTTTTTTTAAGAATGTTCGTTCGATTTTCTAATCATTAGTGGGGTCGAATCGACGTTTTTTTTGTTACCACAGTGATGGGAAAATTCAAAAGGGACAGAATAGAAAACTTCTTGGTCGATTTTCAGACAGTGCATGTTTTCCTTCAGTTTTAAAATGAATGTAATTTCTGAATGTTAAAAAGCAAGTGAAATTTTCAAATTACATTCTTTCATTCAGTGAATGTACAAAGATTTTTCGTACGAATATTCTCGTTCCGAAAATCGATAAGTGTATGGCCAGCATAAGGCTCAGGTCACACCTATCCAGTTTGCTTTTAAGCCGTTTCTGCAGTGCCTAAAAAAAAAAAAAAAAAAAAAAAAAAAAAAAAAAAGCATAGATGTGAATGTGTTCCATAGGAATCTATGTTAAATGCGTTTCTGCAAAAAGCAGCAAAGATCACATAGGTGTGAACCAGGCCTAAGACCTGGTGTTAAAACTACTAAAATGAGCCCTTTATAGTACAAAAACAGCAGATAATCGCTACTATAAGGGGTTCGCTTATACCGTGAAACAGTGAAATTAATAACATTATTTATATCATATATATATATATATATATATATATATATATATATATATATATATATATATATAATAAAAATACACCCATAATTAGAATATATGGGCATTATAACTTTGCGTCATGCTATATGAAAGATGGAAGGGAGATATAAATCTTTTATATTAAAGTAGTACTAAAAGCTGAGACTTTTTTTTCATGGATATGATCATTTTAAATTATAATGCACAATACCGGTAAAAGTTTACTGGGTTCAGGTGCTGATCTTCCCTGCACAGTCTTTAAAGTATTTATTTTTATTCAACAAACATGTTATACTTACCTGCTCTGTATAATGGTTTTGCACAAAGCAGCCTTGATTCTCCTCTTCTGGGGTCCCCCATCGACGCTTCTGGCTCCTCCTAACGCAGTTAACGAGTGTTTCGCAATATGAGCAATAATTTTTTTTTTTTTTTTTAAAAGAACATTTACAATTCGCGCTACTCAAAACCAAACCTAAATCTATATGGTGATATATAGATGTGGACCAAAAATAATATAAAACAAATAGTAAAATTAATAAACAGTGCAGATAATACAGACGTCAAAATATAATGTTTGACATCATCAAGTGCTCAGTAATCAATGCACAATGTGATCTGCTATACACCAGTGAGTAATATAAAGTCCATCAATGAGTGATCGATAAATGAATTCTTGTCTCCGAATGTTGAGTGAACTCCACCACCGGAATCAACAGGAATGCGCTCTTACCAGAACACCATGATCCCCCATCACAGAGGATCAGGGAAAGCGTGTGTTATGTTACATATCAGCTACAGTATATATCACCATATAGATTAAGGTTTAGTTTTTGGTAGCACGATTTTTAAATTTTCTTATCTATGTGTGTATTGATGTACATATTAATTGCGGCTTCCAATATGATGGCTAGTTGCCAAACATTTTTGCCATCACTTTTCTAATAAATTTCTTTGGTTTCCTTAGCACGGTTTTTCATATATTTTTGTCTACTAATTTTTTTTTAAAGCCTGGCTCGGTTTGCGAGTGTTGTCAAGTGCAGTACCACATTTGGCTAGAGGTACGTGGGCGCTGGTGACATGGAAAGGTTTGGAGCCGTTTGGAAATTCTCGGAAACACGCAGTTCCCGAGCCTTTCTAAGGGTTTCCAAGTGCAGCCGAGCGATCTCAAAGTCTCTCCGGCGCTCCCCACTTCTGGCCACATGCGGTATTGCATGCAATAGAAGTCAATGCAGAACAAATTATCTTTGTTTCCATTGACTTCTATGAAGAAACTCTCTTTGATATGCAAGTGCTTTGGATTACAAGCATTCTCCCGGAACAGATTATGCTCGTAATCCAAGGTTCCACTGCAATAGGAATAGGGCATGACAGGTCCTCTTAATTGAGAGATCTGGAGTCTAAGTCCCCAGATCTCTCCTCTATGCTGGAACACCAGAGATAAAAAAAAAAAAATATATAACACAGGGTTTTCATCTGCCGTCCCTTCCAGCCACCGAGGGTCATAGAGCTAGTCGTGAACCATCTGGCCCACACCAAGCACCCTCCTGCCATCTGTAAAAGCAATTAAGCAGCTAATTAGCCGCTATGGTTGCTTTTACTTTGCAGGGAATGCCTAATGCCTGCAGATCACCACCACACCAGCCAGTGTAGCTAGAATCAGTGTTCCTGATTTACCCGTTTATTGACCAAATTTCTGCCTGTTGCCTGGACCATTTCTTTCCCAGTTTGCTGAAAAGGTCTCTTCCTGCGCCTAAACTGACCCATCTGCACTGACCATGTCCCTGCAGATGATTGCACTCCTGGAACCACAGGTACTATTTTCTTTGACTTTCTGGTACTTCCCAGGCCAGTGAACTTGACATTTCTGGGGGCAACCACATACCATTATGCTCCGTACACAAGGTCGGAATTTCCGACAGGAAAAAAGTCCGATGGGAGCTTATGGTCGGATATTCTGACCATGTGTATGCCCCATCGGACTTTTTCTGTCGGCATTTCCGACGGACTTTGATAGAGAACATGTTCTAAATTTTTCCGTCGGAAATGCCGACGGAGGTTATCCCGTTGGCAAGTCCGACCGTGTGTACACGGCATTAGGCTAGGCTTGCTTGGCTTATAGAAATTGGGACTGCTATAGGTGGTGCTATATTCCCTGACCAAGGGTATTGGAGGCAACCATTACAGTACAATGCTTTTGATACAATTAGTTGATTTGTTTGATACACAAGATACAATATCTGGTACAGAATCAGTTCAGGCACCTAAAGTCTCACACAAGTGGTATCCCGATACTCGGCAGGCATAGCAGAATGCGTTTTGGGGTGTACTTAAAAGTATGCATATGCTGTGTGTGACATAACTTGTTTAAAAGGAGAACTTTGTAAACGTAACTAAAATTTTAAGGCTGGTACACAAGGGCCAAATATCAGCTAGTTCAATAGAAACCAATCAACATTCGGCCCGTGTGTACAACAGCCTGTTTGGCTTCTGTTGAACAGGCATGCTGGAAAAACAGAATCCGATCAGTGCTTGCAGCCAATGGCTGTGAGTGCTGACTGGTATGTTCTGGCAGTGGGGGAGTTCCCCTTTCGGAACACAATAGCACCACAGTGGGGAGAGCACTGTACTAACGCAGTGTTTCTCAACTCCAGTCCTCAAGGTGCACCAACAGGTCATGTTTTCAGGATTTCCACTATTTTGCACAGGTGATTTGATCAGTTTCACTGCCTTAGTAATTACCACAGCTTTTCATCTGAGGGAAATCCTGAAAACATGACCTGTTGGTGCGCCTTGAGGACTGGAGTTGAGAAACACTGTACTAACGTGTCGTGTGTACCAGGCATTATTTAATTGCTTAATTTTCCAAAAAAAAATAAAAAAAACTGACAAAAAATTACAACTTCAAAAAAACTCACAAGGCCTCTTACTAAATACCTTTAACTGTCTACTTTTCAAAACAGGGGGGGGGGGGGTGTCATTTGAGGGGTATTGTATTGTCTTGGAATTTCAGGGCCTCAAAAAATGAGATAAGCAGTCAGTACATTAGTACTGAAAAATTATCAAATATACTGTATATAGTTTGTAGACACTTCCACACAAACTAAACAACATACACTGATTTGAGTTATTTTTTCCCCAAAGAAATTTAGAACGCATTTTGGCCTAAATCTACGCAGAAAGATTGTTCGTTTGCAAAGTTTTATAACTGAAGACTACTTTTTTTTTTTTTTTCGGTATGTTTTTGTTTATATAGCATAAAAACCCATGGGGGATCAACTGCCTCAAAAAATTATAAAAATATCATTTGGGTACAATGTTGCATCACTGAGTAATCAACATAAAAACTGACAGCACTGAATATTCAAAAACGGTCAGGGCAGAAGAGGGTGAAAGTGTCTGGTACTGAAGTGGACGATCTCTATAGGTTTCATTGCAAGTTTTAGCAATAAAAACAGCAGTATTTTATACCACTGCAGCGATTTTTAACAAACACTGACTTGCATTACAACCCTTTAACAGCCAGATATATTTATATATCAGTAATAAATGTCAGTGGGAATTAATTAAAATGCACATAACCAGCAGAACTGCAAAGCTTTCCAAGCTGTTATTTTAAAGCCATTTTCATTCCAGGTTAGTTATCCGAATAGAACATTGCTTTGTGTACACTCTGAAGCATGCAGACTAAATACTGTAATGGTAAATTATTCAAAAGGAAAAACAACAAATAAAATCACGCATAAACCACTTCACTCTAATTATTCCCAGGGAGAAAATCTGAGGAAGCTTTATTTCTGCTGTTAAAAACAAGGCCTAGGCCCAAAGATCTGCAAACACGCAGCAGTCTTCAGTACAAATAACATCACCGTCATGAAAGTGAATGGTCCCAATCAGAAGATGATAAAGCAGTATTAAACCATAAATCAAACATTTTATATACTGCGCTTACTAATCATTGGCTGAATACGTTTTTATTTTTATTTGCCTCCCCCCCCCTCTGTTTTCACCCAATAATCAGGCCAGTAACATACCTTTTGTATTAGCCCTCATGCACACAGGCTGTTAAAAAAACGTTATGAAAACGCCAGTATCTTTGCAGTGAATTTTTTTAACTTTTTTCAGCGTTTTTGCAATAGCGTTTTTTAGCGTTTTTTAGCGTTTTTCCGCGTTAGCGTTTTGAGCGTTTTTGAGCGTTTTTCAGTGTTAGAACGTTTTTACAGCTGAAAAACGTCTTTCAGAACGCACTGGTCCTGGGTTTTTTTTACAGCTTAAAAACGCTTATGCCACTTGCAGCTCAAAAACGCCTAGGTGGGCATGAAGCCATAGACTAACATAGACAGGCCTTTTTAAGCTGCAAAAAAAGCTCAAAAAAGCAGCTGTAAAAACGTCCATGTGCATGAGGACTTAGAGTGCCCCCACCCTGGCTGAATGAGCACAGGGGGCACCTCTGGACAGCAGTACTGTCAGTCAGGGGGGAGGGCAATGTTAGATGTACTAGCAGATTTAGGTGCACTAACAAAATGAAGCCTAGATCCAGCAAACACTTTATAAGAAGCTACAGCAAACTTTTTTCTTTTGG